>JBBPBT010000881.1:1802560-1821415 GCA_037974875.1 Cicer bijugum | reverse complement strand
AGTATGTCTAAAGGTTACTAAATCTATAAGTCTTATTTCTTTCATAAATTATACTGAGTAATAATAGTATTTCGTTTATGCTTGAAATATTTGTTGCGATTGTTTAAATTGATTCATTGTGTCATGTTAGCTTATCATCTTAAACTAATTGATTTTTGACATGTTGTGCTTAATTAATGTAATATTTTTGTTTTGTGGTTGACTCATGCTTAGTTTGCACATAGTTATATTTCAATTATTTATAACTATTTTTTATTTTTAGTTATTTTTTGTAAATAATTATCTTGAAATAGTAGTGATATTGTGTATGATTTTCTTTATTTTTGTATACTTGTTATGACATTGTGATTTTATATATATTATTATGATTTAGTAATTAATATAAAATGTTGATGTTATATACTTGGTAATATTTTAATTTGAGTTTTTCGAGAAATAAATATTATTATAGGGATTATTTTGAATATGAGGATTTTGATTATTAATGTATTTTAAAAGGTTAATTACTTTAACTACTTCATTTTATAAATTATTAATTTTGAAATATTAGTAATATTTTAGTAATTATTTTTATTAAAAGTGTTAAAAAATAGTTTTGATAATTGTTTGTTTTATTTAAAAAATAAAAATAAAAAGAAGAAAAAAGTAAAATATATTTTATGGATTAGACACATATTTAAGAGTAAAATATGATTAAATAATAATAATAATAAATTAATTGAAAATAACAAGAATGAAGGCTATGAGAAACTGTGAGTAGCCTTGACACAAAATAAGGCACCCGCACATTGAGAGAAAAAGAATAAAATTGATACCGTTCATCGATGACTATCCTAGAAAGTTTCTTCGGTTTTCGTCCAAATTTCAGTATGTTATTTTACTCATTTAGCTAATCAACTAAACACAATTTTCCAGATTTTTTAACAACCCCAAATTCTCTCTAAACTACTCGACTTCACCATTTGTGCAATTCGTTATTTTGCACCGTTCTTCTTCATAGTAAGTCTGATTTGAGTGAAACCAACGCCAAAACGATTGTGTGAAAAGTGGCTATATTATCCACTGATTGATTTTCAGATTTATGGTAATTTTATTTGACCGAATTTCGAAATTTAGTTTTTAGAGTATTTTCTCATAATTTATTTTTGACGTTTACCCACACACTGTCGAGTCAGATCGATTGAAGGACAAAAAGTCAAAAAACAAAGTTGTTTTCTCGTGGAGTCGTACTCGTGTTTGAAATCGTCGAAACAAGGTAAGGGGTGAGTGAGTGTCTGCATTCATGAGTATAATATATTGTAAGATGAACGGAAAAACCGTATTTCCCAAAGATTCATCTAGAGCTCGCTACGTATGGCAGTAGTCCTTTGTGAGATAAATTGATTAATGTGAAATATGAGAATTGTGATATTAAAATGTGAAATAGGAATGTTTATAAGGTGTTGATTGATTCAATTTTCAATACTTGTGTGGTATGATATTTATCATTACTATGATGTTGATGTCGAATAAAATTATGTGAATATATTTGATTAGACAACTTTATCTGATGTGATAATATAAAAAAAAAATTTATGTACAATAATGCTTAATTTTAATCTTAAATACACTAAGGAATTAGGGGTTACTTTGGAATTAAAGAGTCTGTCATTAAGATATTAGGGCAAGAATAATAAATAGAATTCGATAATAATTTAATAAAGGAATTCAATAACTAAGATCAAATTAGACACCAAAGTTGGATTCGAAGTGAAACTCATCCCTGACATTTTTCTTATTATAAATGATCAATTTTATTACTATTTTTAATTTTAAATATTATTTCAATTAATTTGAAAACGTTATGTTCAATTTTAGTAATTAAATAAAAATTCGATAGTAAAATGCAATCCTTGAGTTCGACATTCGGTATTACCATTTTAATTATTACTTACAACGATTTAGTACACTTGCTGAAATGCTATCAAGTTTTTGGCGCCGTTGCCGGAAATTGCCATATCACTATAGAATTTAATTTATTTACTTAATTGAAATTTTCTGCTATGCAATAACTTTTTTGCTTTTATTTTATTTTTAATTTTGAAAATAAAAATTTGTTTTTCTTTTATTTTCTATTTTTATTTTTTGAGCTTGCTAACGTCATGTGCTAGTGGTTTGTCTCTTCTTTGTTTAACATAACTATTCGCTGTAGACATGGAAGATTATGATGATAATATTCTACTACAATTATATGAAGAGTGTGATACTTGTATTATATCTAGTATATGTCGCATGATTGAGCGGAAAATCTTGAGCAATACATTTTAAAAATATCTTCCTCAGATCCCTCAGATGCAGCCTCTTAGGTGTGACTTTTGCGGAGAAGGACATAGAAATGAAACTTGTTTTCATGACTTTGTCGAACTAATGGAATATGAAGATATTTTTGTCAAAGATGTAGAAAACGACGAGTGTTATATTAAAAAGATCATTTCGGAACAAATTCTACCTCCTAAAATTCTATCCAAAGAATAAGATGACAAATACTTTCACATTATGGGCGTTTTGGTTGAATTCATGAAGAAGAATATGGTTTCAATTGAAAGATCTGAAAGTCAATGTGAGAGGTTATTTGAGCAAGTGGTTAAGTTTGGGAAGATGGAGAAAAAGTTGAAGATTGAAGATAATTTCATTGTTGTGGTTGAAGAAGATAAGCAAGAGGAAAAGACGAACGAGGAAAAAAAAAGAATAGATTGATAAAGTTCGAGATTTAATCTATGCCTTGTTCATTAATGTCCAATTGAGAAGGACATGAAAGCAACATCTTTTATTTCTCAAGTTCATGAAATTCCTACCAAACAAAAAGAAGAAGAAGGATGATGTGTTCTTCCTGCCATATATGCCACCTTCACAATAGTTGAGGCGTCAAGCTAATGACTTTAAGAAGCGCTTCGTGGGAGCCAACCTATAGGTAGAAACTTTTAGTTTTTGCAATCTTATTTTTGTTATTTGAATTTGTTTATTTCTAATTGTGTGTAAATGTGCGCTATGATGAAGAGTTATTAACAACTTGCATTTGGTCTTAAGTTTTTTGTTTGGGATTTTGAAATTTAAACTCTATTTCTTTGCTCATATCATTGCTCAATTCGATAAGTTTCACTAATGCATTCATTGTTGATTAATCCTTGGTTGTCGAAGTCTCACTTGTCATTTTTTTTTTTAAAAACAAAATAAGTTTTTTAGTGGCATTTTTGGTATCATTTAGATAGTTCATATTCTCTCTTATTATCCAGACTTGTGTTATCCCTTTAGAACTTGCACTAATTCTGACTTGCATCACTTGTAATTTATGCATACACTGAGATAATTTTATTTGGTGGTTTGAACATTTCTAACTATCCTATACAAATGTTATCCTTTGCTAGCCCCTTTGAGCCTTGCCCTTTTCTTTCGGTTATTAGCAACATTACAAACCAAATACTTGACTTTAATTACATCACCTTACATTGAGTTAGGTAGGAAATGTTTTGTCTTGTCTTGGTAAAATTCTATATTTGAGGTTGCTCATGCGATAGCAACCTTTTAAGTTTGGGGTGGTGATTCTCACAAAAAGAAGAAAAAGAAAAAAAATCAAAACCAAAACCAAAAGAAAAAAACGAAAAAAAATTAGTTTATGTATTTTGATAAATAATATATTATTGGTTTTTTTGTCAATGTTTGAGAATCTCCACAATGAAAAGGTGAAGAAAATAAAAAGTGATAGAGTAATTTGAAAATGTATGTCTAATTCCAAGTAGAAAAGTCTATTATCTCAAAATGTCATACCTTTATCTAAGCTCCATTACAACCCGAAATTCCGCCAAATGTGTATGTGTTTGATGCATTGTGATTGCTAACTAAAAATTTTCAAGTCTATGGTAGCGTGATGCATGTTCTAGAATTTGAGTGATAAATTCATAACCTTTTCTAAACACTTGAGAGAAATTTTGGTGAGATTGTGTGAAGAAAGAGTTGAACTTGATGAATGAATGCTAAAGTATACAAATTGTGTTGTTTTATTATAAGCAACCATAGAGCATGATGACTATTATGTAGTTGCTAGAACTTTGAAAATTGAGTTTAATTTGATTTGAGAAATTGAGTTCAAGTTTGATTTTAAATGTACCAAATCTGATATTAATTGTTGCTTGGAGACAAACAATAGAATAAGTTTTGGATTGTGATGACTCTTCATCATATGCATATTAATTTTTCGTTGCTTGTAGGTTTATTTACCTTTCATTCATTAGTTAATTTCAGGAGTTAATTGATATATTTTGTTAATTTTACTTCTTAGATTTAATGAAATGTTTATGTTCTTATTTCCATGATTAAGTAGAGATTTTTCGGAGTTTTGAGTTGTTACTTCATTTTAGTGCAGTGCTGAGTTTTGGTGAGAAATCAACATGATCTATGTAAAGTATTTAGGCCATATCTTAAGTTGTAGATGTCCAATTGGTGTCAACGCAAGTACAAATGAAAGCTAAGATCCATAGCTACAACTTTCATGGAAAAACTGAATTACCAAATTCGGACTCAAAAGAGGGGAAACATGCACTAAACGCCATACATAAGATGTTGTGCGCTTGAAGCGCGCCAGAATCACATTTCACACTCAAGCCACAACCAATTCGCGCCTGAAGCGCGCAGCGGACAACAAAACACATTAAAACTCGTTTATCTCACTTTTTAGGGATATTTTTAACTATTGGGAAGTTGAGAGACTTGTGCCCTAGCATTGAAACTCAGCCGTTTCTAACATCATTGGAGCAGTTTTATCAAGAATCATTAATGAATCATTCTTGTAATTCTTCTATAATCCATATCTTTGGAATCTATGCCATGAGTAACTAACTCCTATTTGTTAGGGATGAATGTAACAAGATGAAACCTTTATTTTTTTGATTTGATTTTTAGTTATATGAATGAGTTTATTGAATTATTTTTCTCATCTTTGTGCCTAATGCTTTTTATTGCTTGATCAACATTAAAATATTCTATGATTCATATTTTGAAACGGAAGTGGACTTTATGAATGCTTGAGATGAGAAATTCATGAATTTGTAGTCTAGAGATAGATGTAGGTCATGAAACCAATTAAATTAGCTGCAGATGTAATAATTTAAAATAGTAAATTTTGTACGGTAATGCTTAATTATAATATTAAATTCACTAAGGAATTATGGGTTAATTTGGAATTAAAGATTTTGTCACTAAGCCATTAGACAAGAATAATAAAAAGAATTTGATAATAATTCAATAAAGGAATTCAATAACTTGGATCAAATTAGACATCAAGGTTGGATTCGAAGTAAAACTCATCCTTGACATTTTTCTTATTATAAATGATCAATTTTATTACTGTTGTTAATTTTTAATATTATTTCAATTAATTTGGGAATTTTTTATTCAATTTTAGAAATTAAATATAATTCGGTAGTAAAACGCTATCCTTGAGTTCGACACTTGGTATTACCGTTTTAAATATTACTTGCAACGATTCAGTACACTTGCTGAAACGCCTGAAACGCTATTGAATTTAATTTATTTACTTAATTAAAATTTTTTGCTTTGCAATAAATTTTTTACTTTTATTAGTTATAAAAGTTTTTATTTCCTTGAAAATAAATTTTCTTATCCGCTGCGAATTATACTCACAAAAATCTAGTCAAAGTTATTATATATATGTTATTTTGAGTCTAGTCAATACTTTTTTTACCATATTATCTCATACTAAGTTTAACTTCAATCAATTTCAACATATAGTATAATCACTAATGTTTTGAAGAAAATCAGCAAGAAGAAGGAGGAATGGAATTCTATTTCGTTGATTGAATCGTCAAAAGAAGAAAAGTCCCAAAGAAAAAGAAGTGAAGCCAAGTCAAAAGTTGCACATTCCTCAACTCAATATTCAGCCGCTACGGTAATTTTCTGACATTCATCTCTCACTTGTTTATCATGTTATTTCCTAATACTCTTGGATCTCAGGCCTTGTAAAACCAACATTTACGAAGGTAGCGAAGCCTCAAGAAGTGCAGGTAATATCATCCAAAAAGTATAGTAAAGAAGTATGTTCTTATTTTTTCTCACTGTTCTGAAGACTCCACATTAAAACAAAACATTAGTGTTTTAAATTGTTTCCACAAAGTAATATTTTTATCATCCAAATACATATAGGTCATGGTTCTTCAAACCAACTTGGTTCTAACAATCTCCCATTTTTTTATGATGACAAGATCTAATTTTGTGAATAATTTTTAATTTAAATTTTACAGAAGTAAAAATCAATGAATAACATAGAATGTCAAAATAAGACTCCCCCTTAATGTGTGCAAGTCTAAATGTGAGAGTGATAAGAGATATTATGACAAGAAGGTTGAAAAGCATTAGCAATTGAATTTAAAAAGATGTTGAACTGAAATTTTTATGCATTAAAATTCTTCAAAATTTTCTCTCCCTTTTTTGATCAAACAAAAAGAGTAGCGTAGCCAACAAGCAAAAAAGTAAGAACAAACGTATAAGAAAATACATAGAGACAAACGAAAGATAAATATAGGGAACTACAAATATGGGTTAGACAACCTAACTAAGATTAAACTCAGTGTAGTATGAATGTTTTCCTTATTTTTGGTTGTTTGTTCCACGAACGTCTCAATCTTAGCTTCCATTCGATCAAAGTATTCATTTTTTACTTACTGAGAAAGATGAATCACGGGGCCAAAATGAGTGGTAGAATGACATTCAGAGGAAGATTCTACAAATCCTGGAGCAACAATGATATGAGCATCCAAGAAGGGTATCTCAATATGTGGAATGGGGACACGGAATTGCAATGGTGTAGATAGAGCAACCATTGGGAGTTCCAAATGAACACCTCTAAAGAGAGATAGATCTTCCCTTGACGAGCCTTCCCTGTAGCTTTCATAAGCTTTCTAGACTGATTGCTTTGGGATTTCTAAAGTTGTAGGATCTTAGAGGATCTCACATGTTTGTCTGAAAGTTGCAGTGTTATAGAAGGACAGGTGCATTCCATGATCCATGTTGTCCCTTATCCAATTGGTGACAAACGAGAGGAATTTGTTCCACTGGTTGCGTCCAAGTTAGGGAAGCCAAAGAGAATGGAGTGGGTGAGGGGAATGAGGTCTAGTGGGATGGTGGATGTAGTAGGTTTAAAGGGAAAAAGGGTGGATGTAGTAGGTTTAAAGGGAAAAAAGGGGGGCAGGAGCATATGAATCTTCTAATGATGTATAAGAGACTAAGTTCAATAGGACTTGAGCTAGTGTCTCATGTTCTTGGTTAGTGGGATTCATAGGTCTTGGTGTGGTAGAGTCAATTGCAGGAATGGAGAGGGTAGGTGTTTCTGGAATGTTAGAGTTGAGAGGCTTCAATTGAGTGTTAGTTTAAGCGGCTGATGGTGTTTAGTGTACTATGTCGGAGGATGCCAATGTTTTCAACTAAGGTTGCTCCATACATCTCATATGAGGTGTTAGACTAAGTTATAAATCAAATTGCCCCTACTAAGTGCAATCAAGTCATATATTCCTAATTTTTCTAAAAGGAGGAATTTGGTTTATCACCATAACTCAACACTGAATGTAAAGGGCCTTTATAGAGGGTATTTTGACATTGGACTTGGGAGGATTGAAAATGTCGAGCATTGATTTAAAGCATTGGTAACTGACCCCAAAAAACTAGGTTTACTTCACCTTAAAAAGCTAAATTTTTTGGTTAAAGACAAATGGGGAAAAAATATTGAACACGTTGAAGATGGTTTGAAGGAGGAAATGGTCCTAATAATGCACAACTTTGATGGTTTAATGAGAATGGAACAAGTATGTGGGATCTCCAAATAGTTTATAAGAATTGCCATATCTCTTGGCTATTCAAAGGATGTATGTACTTATGCTTAATAAATAAAATCATTACTTTTTACATTGTTTTTTTATTCATTTTGATTTATATATGCATTTGTATTCTCCTGTTCTTAATGCATTGATTGATCATTTCATTTAGTACAGCTTTGCATTTTTATACAAAAGTTTGAATTTGTTTATTTCATCAACTCAACTTTGACTAGTTAACTTAGAACCCCTTAATGATCTAATTTTAATTGTCGATTGATTGTTGAATTCATTTGTGGTAGTGATAAATTTATTGTCAACAAATATAAAAACATATAAAATAAGTAATTAGTCGGACTATTAATCTAATCAAATATTTTATCTATTTTTTACTAAATTTGCATAAATTTTATTTGAAGTTTAAAAATTATTACAATTCAAACACACACAAAAAGAAGCCACTCTTCGTTTCTAGTCACGAAGGGATACAAGACAACGAATTGAACCCAAAAAATCCTCAAAAAAATTAACACAATCCAAAGAGAAGTGAGGTACACTACTACAAGAAGACAATTATTATGCATGTCACAATATCACAAAAACAACATCTATTATTAGTTATGCAACAACAAACCACAGTTATGATAGTTTAGCAAGCCGGGCAAATGGCATACCACGTTTCAGTGGCGGATCTTCTTAGGAGCGGGCAGGTGCCACGGCACCCTTGTATTTTTAAATTTTTTTTATTTATATATATAAATATAATAATTAACGATATAGTATCAAAATAATAGTGATAAATTATTAAAATATTCTTAAACTCTATAGTTAGTTTTTCAGCAATTTTTGCCCCGCTTTCCATGTATGTACCTCTTTTATATTTGCTTTCTACTCTTTCTTAGAATTTATACTACTAAAATATAATAAAATTAATACATATATATGTAAATTATGTGATACAGGAAGATAAACTAACTCATCTCGAACCAACAAATATCCTAATTAGCAACTCAACTATTAATTAGGGTGATGATTTTTTTTAAGAAGAAATTTTTTGAGAAAGATAAAAATTATAAAATTGATATATTTTATTTGATTGAATTGTGAAAATTGTGTGACTTGTGAAAATTAAAATTCTAATTTTTTTCAACTTGTCTATGTATTAATTTGTGATACTCTAAACAAAACTATATGACTTTTAAAAACCCGACTCCCTAAATATTTTGTGTAAGATCCGCCAATGCCACGTTTGGATGAAAGTGAGAACCAATGCTAAAACCGCAGGCAACCAAACCCAAGTGTTGTCGAAATAGGTGTGAAAACCCAACGCTATCCAAATCTTCCATGTATTCAAATAATGCTCATGTATTTTAAGTATAACTTCTAAATATGTTTGCAAATTGCAGGTGAGCTAGCAAATCAGTACTTATGATATTAAATAGGTCGGCAACTTCCTTATCATTGCCAAAGGAACAAAATCCGATTTGATCTCAATTCTTTCACATCATCAGGGTGGTCGATGAGCGAGGCCATGAAAGCTATAAAAGAACATATCCCATAATCATTCAGAAAATCAGGACACATCTCATATGCTATGAGGTTGAGAAATGTAACGGCTGTTTTGTGGTCGACAACGATCTCAGGAAGCACCAATGTTGCGGTGAACCAACCCTCGTAGAATATAACGTCTGTTGGCCTTCGTGTCTTGCTTGACTTCAGTCTTATCCCTGCTGCTCTTAGTTCCTGTATGTTCCTGTATATTATCAGATCTGAATTCTTCTGACTTTTATCCTTCTTCTTAGTAGTTTCATTGCCTTTGGCCTAACATTTGATCAGTTATGATAAAAATATAGTAGTAATTTAGTCACACAAAAAAAAAAATAATAAGACCAATTTTCGAAATTATACTAACTCTACTCCATAATAAGTTTTACTACTACATTTAAAAAAAATAAAAATTATAAACATAAGTGTTCCTAGATCATTTCAACTTTTTATTTTATTTTATAGGTATTTCTCCATTTTATGCTATTAACTTAGATGTTTGAGTTTGTTCGTAGGTTTATTCTTCTCAGTTTTAGCGATTTTAAATTGTAATGATCGATGTACTTTTCATCAATTTAAATGAATGAGCACCATATCTTTTCTATATATATATATATATATATATATCATCTATTTAATAATACATACGCAGCCCCACATATGTAGGTGAGCTTAGGAATATCTAAGACATGTTAAGGAGGGCTCGAATTAAAACTCAAAATTATTTAACTCATTAAAAAAATATACAAATAAAAGAGGACGAATAATATTTATTTTATTATTATCCTTATTAAATTGAGAGTAGTACTGTATGTAGTATATTAATTAGATAGTTTAATTAAAAAAATAAATTAATTAATACAACCTTTTAAATTTAAAAGGTCAATTCTTTGACCAATAGTGTTAGATATACAATTAGAGATTTATTAGATATAGATTGAGTTTGTTAAATGTAGTTAAAAGTTATTTAGCATTTATTTTTACAGCCGAAAAGTTAGTATTAATTACAAATTAGTTACTATTTGTTAATTTAGTTAAAATTACTATATAAAACGCATTCTACACCAATTAATCAACTTTCTCTCATTCATTTTGTTCTAAAACTCATGAACTTTACCATGGATATTAAAAAAAAAAAAAAATAGGTCATATATATTACGACAAGGAGGGAATCCTCTATTACTTCTCAACAAATGGGTCCTACAATTCATGAACGTTACCATGGATATCAACAAATAGGTCATAATAAGTCTTCTTGAGACACTCGTTAATGAAATAAAAAATAACTTTTGAATAGAAAATCACATTTTTTACAATTCTAAAGTATGAATTACACAAATTTCAATATATTTTAAACTCTTAACAAGAATCCTTGAAGCATTTGTTAACATTTTGTATTACAATGTCACTCAAATTTAAGTGGTCCAATTAAGAACATATGATTTAACTTTTAGAACAGACATTGATTTATAAAATCTAAAATAATTAATTTAAATTTTAAATTATTATTACTAATTTGAAATTAGATAATTCTAGAACCATGTAGAATTTCCATGTAAGAATTTAGAAGTGTTTTAATTACAGAAAATTGTGGGAAGCTCCTAGAAGTCACTATTAATTAGGAAGCTCCTAGAAGTCGATATTAATTAGGAAACTCCTAGAATTCGGTATTAATTAGAAAGCTCATAGAAATGTGTCTAGAGTTTTATATTTGTACCTATAAATACCTACTTGTACTTGACATTAAGCATCAAGCAAATTGAAGGTTTTCTATTAGAAATACCTCATTTCTCTAACAAAGTTGTATCTAGAGCTTGTTTGTGAGAGTTGAGAAATGACGACTCGTGATTGCACTATTTTTCACTTTCTTCTTCTAAAGAAAGAGAATTATGAAAAATGGTGCCTTCGCATGAAAGCATTGCTTGGCTCTCAAGGTGTATGAGATATTGTTGAAAAAAGCTATGATGAGCCACAAGATGAAGAAGCATTGTCTCAAGTAGCGAAGGAGGCTTTGGCAAAAACAAGGAAGAAGGATCAACAAGCTCTTACTTTCATTCATCAATTTTTGGATGATTCTATGTTTAAGAAGGTTGTTGATGCTACAAATTCAACAGAAGCATGGAAGATTTTGGAAAAATCACTCCAAGGCATTGATAAGGTGAAGAAGATAAGACTTTAATCTCTAAGGGGAGATTTCGAAGCTTTGAAGATGAAGGATACTGAATCATTTTCAGATTATTGCTCAAGGGTGAAGACAATTGTTAATCAAATGAAGAGATATGGAGACAAGATAGAAGATGATTAGTGATGTATACTATGTTCCTAAATTAAAGAGTAATATTTTGAGTTTGGGTCAATTTCTTGAAAAAGGATATGAAAAATAAATATCTTTGGCTTAGAGATCAAAATAGCAATTTAATTGCTAAAGTTCTTATGTCAAAAAATAGAATGTTTATCGTGAACTTAAGAACTCTATTGAAGTAAAATGTTTGAAGATGGTTTTTGGCGAAAAAAAAACATTTTGGTAAATACAATTTCCAAATGGTATATGTATAATATATTGACATAGTACAATATATTAAAAAAAAAATACACAAGCAAAAAAGGGATTGTGAAAATTTTATAATAAATTATCCAAAATAGACATAAAATATTTACAATTTTTATGCAAAATATTTGTCCTCTAAATAATATTTGTTTTGCCTTAAAAATCTATTGTTTTCTGTAGAAATGTTTATCATCATATATTATATTTATTCAACAATTTATGAAAGATATAATTGGTAAAGGAAAGGTAAACCAAAACTTACAATTTGATCTGTATGATAGAATTTGAACAGATTAAACCAAAACATAAAAATAAATCGAGAAGATAATAAATGATAAATGAATAATCATATACCTCAACAATTAATCTTTTAATATTCAAATTTGCCAGAAAATATATTAAAAAATATATTTTACGAAACATAAAGCTTAATTTATAATTAAAATACAAATTAAATATACGGATTTTAATGCTAATGAATGAAAAAACATAATTTGCTTACATAATATTTTTTTAGGCATAATTGCTCCCTTTATTTAATTTAAAAAAATACTTTATTTCTTTTATCTTTTTTTTTTCTTTGCGGATGGATCAGGAGGACCAGGAACGGGGGCAATACAAGAAATATCCAAAACATCACGTGGTAAGAAAAATGTTGCTAGACCACGTGTTGTTAATGACCCATCTCTCATGCTGATGCCGACCATTGGTACTAATGGTGGAGCTATTCCTCTATATCCGGAGGTCTCAGTAGAGCCTTATACCTTAGACGAAATAATGGAACCCGGATGTGTTGATTGCTACAACCGCATTGTCATCATTCCAGAAGGAGATGGATATGCAAACTATGATTGATTAAATTAATTATGATTGTTAAATATTTTATTATAATTGCATATGTTACATTATTTTATTAATTAAATTTTATATTTAATTTGCATGTAAATTTTGAAGATATCTTCCTTTTAAACCATCTGCAAAGGCAATTGCTGAAGTCATACAAGAGAAATACAAAAAACCATGGTTGTCTTGAGGTGAGATAAAAGAGGATAAGACACCTCAATTTAGGGACGTTGATTAGTTTCTACATTGTTTCAAAGTAAGTGATTACATTAATTTATTTAAGTACTAATTAATTATATACTTTTAATATTTTTTAAATTTAAACAAACAACAGACTAAATATACTTGGAAAAGAGAGCATGATGTCGCAATTATGGCTTCATTTGACCATCGCTTTTCAAAGCGTCTTTCATCTATGTTGTCTTACGCACGTAATAAGGGAGAGGAAAAATGACCTAATTGGATTGGTGAAAATGTTTGGACTGCTTTGTGGAGTAAATGGAACACAGATGCTTACAAACAGAAGAGAGAAAAATCAAAGATTAATAGAGCATCTGAGAGGGGTACTAGTACTCATAAGGGAGGTTCCACGTCTACTAGAGAAATTAAATATTATATGGTAATTAATTATTATTTATAATATATATCTATTAATTTTTATTTAATTAATCATCCCATTTCACCATAAATTTGACATTATTTTAATATATATTTTAGGAAAAGCAACTTGGAAGAGAGGTCACTCAGGCTGAGATACATCGCTATCTTCATGTTAATCCTCAAACAAATGAGTATACCGATGAATTATCAAAAACGATTCAGGTAATTATTATATATTGATTATTATATATTTACACCTTTAAATTATTATATATTAATTATTAACTATTTTTATTTTTTATTTTTTGATTTTTAATATAGGAACAACTTCAACAAGTCATGAAAGAATGGGATGATCATCAAGCTACTCTTCCTCCTGTTAAGCGAGCTAGTCTAGTGCAGCGGAAATAATATGAGACCGCAAGTTTTATGAACATTAGTGGTGGCAAGTACAAAGGGCATGTGCTGGGTGCCGGTACTTTGTTATCAACCTTTGTGAAAGGTCCAACCGACTATATTCAAACTGAGACGTCTTCTTCTTATGCTAGTACGGATCGATCTCATCGTCCGGCGTCGATAGATAATCTTGACCAGTTAAAAGAGCAATGGGCAAGTGAGCAAGAAGAAAGGACACAACAGCTGATACAAGCCGCAATTGATAAATTGAATGAGGAATGGAAACAGAGGTTTCAAGAGCAGCAGCAACAGTTTTAGCAGCAACAACAATTTCAACAACAACAATTTTCATTTCCTCCTTTCTTTCATCAGCAGTTCCCGCCTCGGCCTCAATACTTGCATCAACAGCCACTTTTCTAGCAGCAACAAAATTACTCTCAATACTTCCAGCAGCAGCAACCGCCTCCAAATTTCCAACAACAACACCAAGATCCTTCGAACTCTGCCTTCCAGCAATGGCAGCAGCCAATGTTTCAGCAACAACAATATTTTCATAATTATCAGTATGCTCCATCATCTTCACATCAACTTCCTCAACCTCAACCAGATCATCAAACTGCATACCGACCAACTATGCCAACAGTTGGGTTGATCAGACCAGATTTAAATCAACCTCAACCAGCTAGGGCACCTCCTTCGACTACTGGTGGTGCCATTGAAGATGAAATTCAATTTCAAAGCATGATGTCTCCTCCAACACAAATGAATAATACTTTTGAGGGACTTCTTTCGTCGGGTATGAATGCAGGAAATAATGATGGTGGGAGTGGAGCTGATCAGACGAATTATTATGAGGATTGATGTGATTTGAAGAATTTCATAATTTATTTTTGGGATGTAAGACATTATTGTGTGTTTAATTTCCACGTTGTAAGACATTATTTGTTAATTTTTGGTTCGTAAGACATTAATTGTTAATTTTGGAATGCATGTTTTATTTGATTTTGTCGTAATTGCTATAGCTAGCTTTAATTATTATTAATATTATGTTTTTATATATAATATTTATTTTAATTTTAATATTTAATATTTAATTTTAATATTTAATTTAAATATTTAATTTTAAAATTTAATTTTAATTTTATTTAAATTTAATTTAATTTTAATTTAATATTAATTTATTTATGATTTAAATTAATTTAAATATAATTATAATTATTAATTTAAATATTTAAATATTTAAATATTTTGTTATTAATTTATTATTTAATTATTAATATTTTATTATTTAAATTAATCTTTAATTTAATTATTAATCTTTAATTTTAATTTTAATATTTTATTTTAAATTTTTAATTATATTAAGATTAGTTTATTATATATTAAATTTAATTTATAATTACATTATATTTTAAATTTAATTTAAATTTTAATATTATATTTATATTAATTTATTATATATAATATTATAATAAACTATTAATTTTGAATTTAAAAATTAATTTATTAAATACGTATTATTTTGTGGCGGCCTAAGCCTTCACAAAATATATTATTTTTTAATCAGTTGGCGTTTATGGTGGCCAAAAGCCCTCACAAAGGAGGGAATTTGTGGCGGCCTGGGCCCTCACAAAAGTCCAATCAGGCAAATTCAGCCTGTCCTTTGTGACGGCCTATGCCCTCACAAAGGCAGACTTTTGTGGCTGCAAAAGCCCTTAGAAATGTCTGTCTTTTGTGGCTGCAAAAGCCATCACAAATGCCAACCTGTTTCAGGCACTTTGTGGCTGCAAAAGCCCTCACAAAATTTTGTGACCAGTTTGTGGCTGCCAAAAGCCCTCACAAAATTCACCTTTGTGGCTGATTATACCTTTTGTGGTAGCTTTTGGCCCTCACAAAAACCATGATTTCTTGTTGTGATTGTCGACATGAGAAAAGAAAGCATTTCTATGGAAAGATGCATAATTAGTATTTAAAACAGTGAACAAGAAATAAAAAAAAAAAGACTAAATTAAATTTTTAATCCTTTAATTTATTTTCTTATTTCACTTTAGTTTTGTAATTATTAAATTTTTAATTTTGGTTCTCTAATTATACTTTTGTTAATATGATCATTTATGTTAATTTTTAACAAGAAATATTAAATTTTATTATCTCGTACATAACACTCATTTTCAAACTCGTCATTTAAATCTATAACTTACAAATTCAATTTTATAACTTTAAAAACTAAGAAAAATGAAAAATCTCCAAAAACATTATGTTTTAAAATAGATATTTTCTATAAGCTTGTAAAGTTGTATTTTTATCGATTAGATAATAATCTCAATCTACAGATTTTCCTAATTTTAACCTTTCAAAAACAAAATTTCTTAAGAGATCAATACCAATTAAATCAAAGGCAAGATTTTAACAACTTTGGTTAAAATTCTATTGAAAAAACAAAATCAAATATGGACAAAACGATCTGCACTGATGAGAAAATACGAAAAAGGTACCTAAAAGTAAAGAGAAGATGCAGGTATTAAAAATAGATTTGGAAATTTATCATGTTTATGAATTTGAAAGATTATGCATTTGAATTTCTAAGTTATGAATGTGAAAGGTTATAAGTTTGAAGATATGAATTGTTTGGATTTTTAAGTTGAAACAAATCATCAATATTTGAATTTGAGTTTGAAGTTGAGTACGATATTTTTTGTCAGAAATTAATAGAAACGACCAACCAAAGTATAGTTAAGAAAACAAAATGAAACAAAAAATAATTAAAGACTAAAGTGAAACTAAAAAAATAAGTTAAGGGATTAAAAGATTAATTTAAAAAGAAAAAAAAATTGATTGGACATATCCCTTTTTATCATAAAAGAGATAGAAGATACAGTAAATTCTATAATAATTAACTTATAATTCGAACCTAATATAAAACGTCCAACCTAACAATATTAATATTTGTTAGTTAACATAGGGCATAAAGCATAAGGCTTAAGGATAATCCTAAGCATATTCTAATTGAGAATATGAATGAATACACATTAATATTAATATTAATTCTAATGAGAAGCCTTATATTTGGGCAGCCGTAGTAGCAATGTACACAAATTCTCATTTAGAATATTTCATAATGACTAATTTGAAATTGAACTTGCTTAGAGGTTCTAAAATATAGCAAATTTGAATTCCCGAAAGAAAATGATGGTCCGACTAAATCTGTTTATAATACATTAAAATAATTTTTTTATTTTATTTGTTGACAATTTTTTTTTTACGTTGTTTAATATTAATTCAGCCAACTCACTTATATTCTATAAGTCATTTTTTGGAATCACTTTTTCTATTCCTTCTTAAACTTTTTATTTATAATTAATTAAAATAAATTTTCAATTTTGTTTGTTGACAATTCATCATTTTATACGCCACCTAATATTAATTCAACCAACTCACTTATATTCCCATGTCTCATCTCTTAGAATCACCTTTTCTATTTCTTCTTAAACTTTTGTTAATAGCATACATTTCATGCAATGTTTTTTTAGTTACACAACATTAAATCTACATTATCATTATTTTTATTTAAGTTATTTGTTTATTCACTCATAATTCATCCATCCAAAAATTTTTTTCTTTTTCAATTTTCACCAACAAATATAAATAAGAAATGTGAGATTGTGTAACATCTTTAATGACTTCTTCACCTGTCGATTTTTGTCTTTTTTTATTTATTTGTCTTTCAATTCTAATTTAATATGAACAGTTCAATTTCTTCTGATTTAGGTATTTTTTCATTAATTTGTAACTTCAATTTTTCTTTGTTTTCAATATATTTACTATATATATTTTTTAACTTTTGGATACAAATCCTTGACTTTTCTTTACCTAACATTCTTAAACCACATAATGAATTTTCTTACGTGAACTTTGTCATTTTTAATTCATTTCTTCTTTTAAATTTTTGGTTCAACTATATATAATGATATAATGGATATAGACAAATACTAAATTCACTTTAGCCAGGAAAATACAATGTAAATTAATATAGCAAATTTATTTTGTTAGTCGTTCGACCATAAGCACTAACCAAGTGGCAGCTGGGAACATGGCTACACACTAGTAACAAGGACAAAATAACTATTCAACAAAAACAGAAGGAACAAACGACAAATTAAAAAAAAAAAATACAATTTGTTCATGTTTATCGTTCAATGCGCTTTGAATAAAAAAAATACTAAAATATATCCCTAAACAAAAAAAATTATGTATAGAAAAATAATAAATAAATTCAAAAATTAGTGAGGAAAAGATAATTCTTCAAGAAAAATAAATGGCTTAATTGCAGTTTTGGTCCCCCTGTTTTAGATGAATCACGAAAGTAGTCTCCTCATTTTGTTTATCCCCAGTTTTGGTCCTCCAAACAGAATTTTGGTCCAAAACTTGATTAAATTTCATTTTTTTTTCATTTATTTAAGTCACACCATGCCTCAAGATCTCATTTGCAACAATTGTACTTGAAATCTATGATCATAAATGGTGTATTACGGCTTTAAAAAATGAAATTTCATCAAATTTTGGACCAAAATTTTATTTGGGGACCAAAACTGGAGAGAAACAAAATGGAGAGACTACTTTCACGATTCAGCTATATTGGGAGACTAAAACTGTAATTAAGCCAAAACAAAAAGAAGAAAAGATAAATAATTATGAAAATACATTTGTTCATACTTATGGGTAGACATGTTTTTGATAAACAAAAAAAAACTAAAGAATATCTCTAAACAAAATAAAAAGGATTGAAAAACTAAAAGTATATTCATTCTCCATTTTTCATTATAGTATACTTTTGCATAAATGTCTATGATTTAAAAACCAACAATAAAAAACATAACTTCTATTACAAAAATAATTTTTTATTAATTTACTCTTGATAATTCATTACATATAAAAACATCATAGTAATTACATTTTAATAATTAAAATATAACAAGCACATTAAATAACCCCAAAATATATAAAAACATAATCACTACAACTTAAACACCAATCATCATAACTTTATAAAGATTAGCAATATAA
>JBBPBT010000881.1:1790716-1802309 GCA_037974875.1 Cicer bijugum | reverse complement strand
TATTATTATTATTATTATTATTATTATTGCATTGTCATATATATTTATCATATTTAATCCACAAATAAAACTTAATTAATCCAATAAATAATTTTTGTTTTTGTTTTTTTTTCTTTCTCTTATTAGTTTATCAATGCATATATTTATCATAAACATTATTTCAAAATATTTTAAAATCTGTAGAAAAAATATTACAATTTTAATAATTTTTACATAACATATATACTTTAATAACAATAGAGTTTATAATTATCAATTATTTAATTTATCACTTAAATTATAATATTTTATGTCCATAGACCATATGTGTTAGTTAAATGATACAAATTTGTTATTGCAAATAAACTTCAAATTTAACTCGAAACAGTTGTAAAACGGTAATTATCATAATTTTTCATCCCTAAAAAGATTGTTAAGTTTTTATGATTAAACTTATACAAGACATCGTTTTTATCATATATTTGTTTAAGAGTAAAAATACTCATTTAATTGTAACCTTAAAGGTTTACAAAATTTTATATATACCTGTGACTAACTATATATATAACAACCTTGGCAAAGCGGGGTCATATTGTACTTATTATAAATATACAGTGAAGTCCTTTTCCAACACAACACCATCTACTCTACACTACAAAAAAATTGACCAATCGTGACATACAAAATGTGTCACTAAACGTTCAAAACTGTAGATAAAAGTCAATAATACATTGAGTGACACTCAAATGCTACATTTTGAGGACTGTCACTACATGTTCTGAGGATTGTGACTACATGTTTTTTGATTTCTACCTACAATAATGACTGTCACTAAAAACTAAATAAATATAAATAAAGAATTAGTCTATTCCTACAGTATTGTCCGTCACTAAAACTTATTATTATATATTGAATTAAATTTATGTTATCTCCCTTCTAATTGTAATTCTAAATTATTAATACCAGTAAATTAAATTTAAAATTTTAATTTATTAGTATTTTTATTAATTAATGCCATTGAAACATACAATAAAATATAATTTAATTTTACTAATTCCATTAAATAGTTACTATTTAATAGAATCATCACAGATTTATAATAATTAATTGAGAAATACATGAAGAGTATGTACTATTGATAGTTAAAAGACATGGAGGAGCCAAACCATTGATACTAAATATTATCTACTATGCTGAATTTATTTGATAAATATTTTCTTATCTAAAAAGAAAAGATTATCACAGTCGAGGTTATATGCAGAACCACTTTTTGAGAGCTACAAATATAATTTTTGTTAAGAGTGCAATATTTATTTAAATAAACAAAATAGTAGCGTAAACTATTGCATAAGAACATAATGTAACTGGATTAAAGTGAAAGTATATGAAAAACCTTTCCAATGTCATTGTGTCCCAAATCAACCAGCATTTTCAGGAGCTGCGCTGTTAACTTTTCATCTTCTTCTAGAGTCTTTCCCCTTTTGCATGTCCCAACCAATGGATGGTTCACAATCTTCTTCAGTTCACGACAAGATCATGATAATTATTCACTTATAATATTTTTTCCATTAAGATTTGTGATAAACATTTAAGTGACCAAGTAAGAAGTATCAATTAATTTAAAAATCTAATCTATGTACGAAAACATACATTCTTAATACGCGCACGAATCTCTGGACGAGAAGCAACCAAAATACATCCCCTAGCCTGTTTACAAAAAACATGATCATCATCAAAACATGAAAGAGATGAACATCGACTTTACCAAATGAAGTATTTTTATATGTTATATAGAAATAAACCTGCAAATAAGTCATATATGGACTTGGATTCACAACTCTCAATGCTCTATAGACTTCAAATGGATCAGCAAATGTTCTTCGTTCAAATCTCTAAGTTAATACAATCTGGAAAATATCTCCTGCTTTGATATGTTCTTTTGCCTAAAGGACTGCCTCCTTGTATGCATCAGATGCCATGTTTGATTCCTTTAAAGGAGTACCGAAATGACAAGTTTGCCAATGATTTTGTAATTTGGGGAAATGGTTGAAGACTGCAAAAGTACTAGCCGATAACGACTAACGAATTCCAATTTTTTTTGGTACTCATAATAACTAATGAATGAAAGAAAGCTTAAAAAAAATCAGTATAAAATGTATTACCAACCAAGACAAGCAAAACCAGCAACTGATGAAGCCAAAACCAGCTTTTATACAATCCTCTCGCTTAACAATAACAGTAATATTATACTCAGAACAACCTTGGCCTATATAAAGCTCGAACATTTATATTTGCTTGTTTAATAACAAGTTTGATCATAAACAAGATCAACGAAATAACAAAATATACAACAACAAAAACTAACCTAAGCAATATCTTGTCATACTAATAAGATGAACATAATTTCCAAACCTTAGCCAATGCATTGAAAAGGGTGGCACTAACTCCAGGAGTGATGGCCATTTTCTGGCCAACAGCATCCAAAATGCTACAATTTGGGATAACCGCAACCTGAGAGGTTCTACATAAATTAGAATGAAATAAATGTAAAAAAATAGCTTAACAAACATTAAATTTCAATAGCATTCGATTACATATACCAATTTAGTAAAAACATTTCAGAATGTAATAAAGTGAACAAAACTAATAAAATATGTTATGGAAAATAAACTAAAATCATATTATGATAGAGATAAAATTCACAAAAGGATTATTAGAGCACAGTTGGAATTTGTTCTTCACTTGCCATTATTAGAGACAAGTTAGAGGGCTAGAGGAGAATCACTTATTGAACCAACAGGACAAAGTGGAAGAGAATCACTGATTAAAACTCCAATCACAAATCTCAACCATCCCATATTTTAGTTCCATCAAGCATCACTAATGAGCCAAAACGAGACTTAAGGGTTTGTTTGGATTGGGTTATTTGAACTTTATCTACTGAGATAAACACTTAAAGACTATTTGAGAGAGCTTATGAAAATAAGCTATATAGTTCAACTTTATTTTATCTTTTGTTACATAAATAGCATATACATAAGCACTTATATGATATACATTTAAACTATTAAGTACTTGGCTAAAATGTTTATCCAAATAGGGACTTATAATCAAAATCATAAGTATAAAACTTGCAATCTTCCTAAATACGCATCTAATTCCAACAAAATCATAAGCATGCCAAACCAAAAACATACAAATTAGTTGAACATATATTTATGCAACATTATATTATACCATGATTCATATCATATCATATCACATCCCTGAATTGCATAGAACATAATAATAAAATCACCTGAGTTGAAAAAGGACTAGTAAAGGTATTAAATGAGTGTGATTTGAGTGTTTGTGGCAATGGCATGGTGTCATGTTGTGGAGGAGGAGCTGAATTTTTATCATCCATAATTGATTTGGCTTTATGACCCAATAAACCCCAAAAACCAGACTTGGTGTTGTCATTTCCATAAGCATCAAAACTCTGCATCAATGCATTCATTCGTTCATTATATTCAATCTACAATTTATATTTCATTTGCTCAAATCTCTATATCATCTAAAATTTTATATACATAACACGATTCAATAGTCAAATTGAATACCGCAGATCTTTGATGTTCAGGATGAGAGAATTTGTCAAAAGCAAAGGAAAGAGCAGGTTGACGATTACGAGAAGCAGAAGCTTTGATGTTTGATGATCTTTGATGTTTTGTATTGAAGCAAACCATAATTAGATCCTCTATAAAATACTCTTTTATCCCTTACCAGTCTCATTGCATCGGTGATCAATCATTAAAATCTAGATGGTGTATTTTATTACAATCAAACCATGGATAATTGAAAAGCAGAGAAATTAATAATTCCCTCAAACTGTATGTATTTCAATTCTGAAAAGTGCATGACATGGTACTGAAATTATTTAAATTGAATTTTAGAAGTCAAAAGCATTGTACCGGTGCCCTCTGTGCTCTTAGCAGATATATGGCTTTGCTCTTGCAGTTGCTGCACAAGTTTTAGTGATAACGAGCGTCCAGTTCCTTCATAACTTTGCAAGAGAAAAATGAACAAATTGATACATTAAACTTGACCTAAGAGGAACAAAAGGGCTAATCAAAAGACTTGGTAATTTATCACTAAAAATTGATATATAGAAGGTTTCGCCAAAGGCAAACACTATCCATACCCATTACCAGTAGAAGACAGGAAGACCAAATATTGGCCAAGCAAATACTTCACCATAGGTAGTGGAATAGCAGCTTCTTCATCAATAACCAATAATTCAACTTGCGAAAGCTTTTCATTTTCATGTGGCAGTATATACTGAAAGAAATTAGGATGAAAAGCTAGGCCATAATTAATTTTCGATTGATCGAACCTCACTGTAGTAAGTTTGCCATCAACCGAAGTTGAAAAACAAAATTGCATGAATTTGATGTCACAATAACTTATCAATCAAGCATTCACTACAACAGATTCTAGAATGCCTCAAAATAAAAATTCAAATGTAGAGAGAGGGTGATGCATGACCTTATTTCCATTAAATCCCATACCTATATGTATCACTCGTCAAATATTAATAAGTAAAGATATACATTCATATAGCTATAATCTACAATAGTTTGGGAAAAAAATATGTTACCTTTATTAACTTATCATCTCCACAAGTTACAAAGCATACCTTATTGTTTGGATATGAAAATCCCAAGTCATCAACACCACCATCATGAGCATCAATCTATAATGAATTAAAAACATTTAGTAAGGAATTTAAAAAGTATATATATTGTATTAGATTCATATATTGCTTTTTTTGGATCAGAACATGCCTCCACATGCTGCTTTATGTCATTAGGTGTCTGATATGTATACAAATGAACCAAATGTTTTGAAAAAGCAATTCCTGAATAGACTATTATTTATCTACTCTTTGTGTGTATGATTCTATGGGATAACAGTAATTAGTTTAATACTACATTTTGAAAGCATAGGTCTTCAAATCACAAAATGAAGACCTACAGTCTTCTAGCAAGTTAATGCTATAAAGAAATCTTTGCTAGTTCAGTCATAGATTTAGCAAAAAAGGCAAAAGAGAGTCAAGAAAAGGGCAAAAATCAATGCCAAAAATAGCTACTATTTGTTTCAAGAAATGTTGCATTCAGAGTGTAAGAGGAATTATAGAAACAAAAGCATTGAATGGCAAAAATTAATATCCTGTAAGAGGAATTAAAAATCAAACAAAGAAGAAGTCATTCCTAATTAAGAATCAAGTCTGAAAGGCTTTAAATCACTCTAATCAAATTAAAATACAAGATATTGTCCGATATTTAACAAATACTTCAAATAAATCACACCTGAGTCTGATATTTAACAAATACTCTCATGTCGACCTTCTTGTGTTTCTTACAATACCTAAATCATGCATCAAACCAACTAACAAAAGGACTAATATCATGATAAAAAAAAACTTTTTAATATATAAAATAACAAAAATTACCATACAACTTTATATAATATATTATTTAATTATCATATCTACAAATTTGTATCAGAGATAAATTGAGTATTGTATCATTCAATTCAATGATCAATCATATATAGACAAGTATCACATAAACAAATTAAAAGTGAAAGTTAATTCAATTGAATAAATATTTTTTAAAATAAAAAAAATAAATTGACAAAAAAGTAATTTCTTTGAAATTTTAAATTAAATGAAAAAAATATTTGATGTAGTTTTGCCATCTATCTAAGGGATGCCTCATTAACAGAAGGTTGCATTACTAATCTTTACGGCGATTCTCCACCATATCTCCATATTTTTTTAATAAACTTTTGTATTTTTGTTTTTAATTGAATACAAATTTTTGTGTTTTCACATTTTAATAAAAAAGATAAAGTTGGTAATCAAAGTTTTTTTTCCCTCTCCCCCATTTGAAGCCAAGTCTTTAAATTCATTAACTTCTATTGTTGATATATTTGTTTGACATAATTGTAATTTTGGTCCTCCTATTTTAGCTAAATCGTGAAAGTAATCCCCCATTTTGTTTCTCCCCAATTTTGTTCCTCTAAACATAATTTTGATTCAAAATTTGATAAAATTTTTTTTTTTTGCATTTATTTAAGTCACACCATGCCTCAAAATCTCATTTGCAACAATTGTACCTGAAATCTATGATCCTAAATGGTGTAGTACGACCTTAGAAAATGAAATTGCATCAAATTTTGGATCAAAATTTTATTTTTGAGACCAAAACTGGGGAGAAACAAAATGGGAGAATTACTTTCGCAATTCAGTTAAAATATAAGGATCAAAACTGCAGTTAAGGCTACTTGTTTAGGCGATGGAGTTGGTGGAAACACATATCAACCTCTTGATGTTTCAAATAGTAGCTTTTTAATTTTCACAGCTAAAGTATTTTGAAAAACGAAGAATTAAGGTCTTTTGGTGTCACAATTTCTAAAAAAAACTTTTAATAATATTATATTTTATGAAAGAATAAAAAAAAAAACAAATTGTTTTGCTGAATAAAATACTAGAGGAAATATGAATATAGCGGAATCATCATAGTCTTCTAAAAATTGTATTAGACATAGAAAAGTGGTTATAAGATTATTTATTGATCTGCGTATGAAAAATCCTATATATTTTTCTATTTCTTTAATGGAAGGTTTCACAACTAAAATATCTTGGGACACAAGAATATGAAAGATCAATGCCAAATCAAATACTTACTATTTCGGACAATGAATATGATATCTATATGGCCTCAATGTATCTCGGACAATGAATATGATATCTATATGGCCTCAATCTCAATGTATCGAGGCTTTGTCTCCTAAAAAAATACCTTGGCATTGTAGGATGTGATAATCTAATGAAATAGGAAAATAGTGGTATCTATGACTATAACAAACATTATCTATAATATTTTTTTGTTCTAATTAGTAGTAGTATTTTCTCTTTCTTTTTTGAACAATTAGTTTTTATTAATCACTTAAACTAAATCGCCATGTTAGTTTTTTTTTTTACATGTTAATTAATATCGGCAGTTAAGACAAACATTATGTAACAAAACAAAATTTGATTAACTCGTCACTCCTTATCTGTTAAATTATACACTAAACACAAACTCATCAAGACATGTGAAGTATCTTTTAATAACTGACCAAGTAGAAAAAACCATTGTTCACAAAATTAGAGTAATGTATTAAATCTATAAAACAATATGTCAAGTTTACAATATCATCATAAGAATAGGCAATCTTGTGAACTATATAATGTATTAAATCTATAAAACAATATGTCATGTGAACTATTACTATTATTAATCAGATGATGATTTTGATCATGATTCCAACTACATAGGCTTTGTATTCGTAACATTGTTCATCAATATAAGATTTCTAATATTAGCTGGATCAACTAAATGATTTGATTATTCAGTTGGAACCCATTTTCCATATGATGATGATGATGGTGCATATTCATGTTGTAGGAGCGTGTTGGAAGAAACATGCTGATTAGAAGAATTGCAGTCATATGATTCATTCTTAAAATTAGGCCACATTGTTGACGCTTTCAATTGGACATTACTACTGTTTTGGTTTTGGTGATGATCATGTTTTGGAACTTCAATTAGAGGATTCAAAACATGATTAGTAAGAGCTAAATCATGATTATCAAATCCTTCAGATCCATTTGAATTGTTGGAATCTATAGCTTTTACAGTTCCATTTTGTTGCTGTTGTTTCTTTTGTTGTAGATGTTTATGTGTTTCTTCTCTCTTCAAATAAAGTCTAAATTTCTGCCAATCAATATAATAGCAATGTTATTGATAACAATATCAATATATATTAGAGCTTAAAACTATAAAAGGCAAGTGATTTTATTTGTCTACAATCTATTGTCTAGGTTTTAATGAATGTAAATAAGATTTGATATCTATGGTTCATGCAACAAGTGTCTATGTGACTATGACATTTAATTTGAAACACTAAGAAAACTTAACTACTGAACAAATTCAAATTTTAATTTAGCTCCTTTTTGGATGAACATGCAGGATCTCTAGCTTAAAGTGGAAGATCGATCCACCAAATAAAAGTATTGTGATTCATTTAAAAAATTAATAAGTCACAAATTATAATTTTAACCACATACGCTTAGTTATATTCATGCCACGCTATTTTAGTATTTAGATCTAATGATGGAGATATTTTACTTTGAAGGGATAGAAAGAACCTTAAAAGTGAAATGATAAGATTAATTGTAATGATAAATTCACTAATTCTTTTTTTAACCGCCAAATACACATGAAAATTATCTTTATAATTCAGACTCCAGTTGAGATATAAACAAGTAACAAAATATTATCATAATTAAAAATTAAATATTGTATTTAGTACGATCTTAAGTAAAACTTGTTAATTATTCTTTTTATGGATAAATATTAGTTTTTAGCACCTAATATTAGTAACGAGAGTTTGAATATGAACTTACATCTCAAACTCATGTAACACAAGCCTAACTATTTGAGCTACTTCTTGGGACACTTCTTAACCACATGAATACATTCACATGATAAAATTCATTAATTCATGTATAAGGAAAGAGGGGTCACTTTTCCGAACAATAAATCATCAAGTTTCTTTGAAAGAGACCTTACATCTTTCAGTTCACAACTTTGACATGGTATAACGAAAACAATTACCACTTATGAAAGCACATAAAATTCAATTAAAAACAAAAAAATCAAACCTGCAAATGACTAGCAATATGCGCTCTAGTCAAACCATTAACATTCATTATTTTCATAATTCTCTTCGGTCCTGCCTCTGAAAAATAACAAAAACAAAATTAAAAACAATTTCTAAAGCTGAAAAATAATAACAGAAAATAAAATTAAAAATTGACTAAGAATCATACTATCAACTCCAAGTTGCTTCACAGCCCTAACAAATTGTTGATGCAACTCAACCGTCCATGCCACACGTGCCTTCTTGGTTGATGGTTCATATTCATTTAGATTATCTTTTTCAATAACATAATCACTTTTTTCTACTATTACTTTTGAACAACCCTCTTTTGGGTCAATTTTTACACCTTCACTTGTTGCATCAATTAAACCTAATATCAAATCATCTTTTTCCCCCTTTCTTTTCTTATCTTCAAACTCCAGATTTTTTCTATTAATTTCTTGTTTTTTATTTTCATTCATTAACTTTCTTGCAGCATGTATCCACATGTTCTTGATTTGTTTCTCGTGCAATGGTTTAATCCAATAATCACATGCCCCGTTTTCTATAGCCCTCATCACTGAACTTGTTGTGCCATCACTAGACATCACTGCACATGTCACACGCACATATAGTTAATAATAATGTCACACATAACCATATAACGATTAATTATGTGACATAATAATTCCTATAATATTAATTATATATTTTCTTACCAATGACAGGAATTTGGATTTGTTGCGTAACATGTAGAATAAAATCATAGGAATTCATGTCTTGCATTAGACCATTGAGTAGTATCACATCGAAAAATCCCTTTCTTTCTCTCAAAATATTCCATGCATCAGAAATCGTAAGACATGTGGTAGCTGAAAAAAAAAACATAAAAATAAACAAAAGTAAGAATAATCATAAAAAAAATAAGTTTAGAATCAACTTTTTGTGAAAAAGTTGAAAACTTTAACATGTTAACATAATTTAATTTAAAAAATTGAATTAGGTAGACTTAATTGACGAACCATAATAATCTAATTTAAGACACATATTCTGAACATCATTAAGGTGATCAATGTCATGATCAACCACTAGAACCTTGATATTGGTTGAGATTTGAAGTGCTTCTTTTTCTATAGAAAAGACCATTGTAAAAAGAAAAAACCCAAATCAAAAAGAGTAGATTCTTGAAGTGAAGAGTGAACTCCAACAAACTTTAAGAGAAAGTATATTAGAAATATAAATTTAAGGATTATTGTGGATATTTATAATAGGATTTAATATAATTGGGCTATTAGATTCGGATTTTTTTTTTAACTATTCAATGACAATTAACCCTATAATTTAGGGCCCAATAGATTTAATGTGGAGATCCTTTTTATTTTATGAGATTTAATGCTGAGATCTTTACAAAAAAATAAAAAAAAAATAAATAAATAAATAAATAAAAGATAATGGAAGAGAAAAAGAAAAATAACGAAAAGAGGATAGAAGGAAAAGTTAACCTGAGAGAGAGACGGTTAGAGCAAGAAAGGAGTGGCATAGGGAGGTTGAAGCCGTCATGGAAACGATGAAGTGAGGAAGAAGGTGAATTGAGCAAAGATGAGTGAAATCCATAAAGAGAAGAATGAGGATTGTTTGAAATTGAGCGAATAAAAAATGTAGGAAATCATAAGACCGATTATCAAGGTGGCGGAGATGGTGGAGCCGCCAAGGTCGAGGAGGAAGAGAGCGGAGGGGATGAGTGAGATTGCGATGAGGTAGTTGTATGTGAATGCGGTAGGGTTTTTGAAAGATCTAGAAACGGAAAATGATGATGATGGTGGTGGTGAAGATGAAGGCAAAGGGAATTCATTGTGAATCGATTGGAAACGGGAAATGGAGTCTCTAGGGTTAGGGTTAGGGTTAGGTTTTGAGGAATAAGATGAAGAAGAAATGGAGGCGTAAGGGCGAAGTGTGCGTGCTTGAAGCATTTTGAGAATTTAGGAGTTGTGGTTTGACTCAGACAGTGATTTGTTCATAGAGAAGAAGAAATGCTGAGGTTTCGCTCTTTGTTTGATGATGACGATTTCTAACTGAAACGGCAGCAGCTATTGTCGTTTTGGTCTGATTTTTTTAATGTGTAATTGTAAACTTGGTGGGCCTTATTCATATACGAAAGTGTTTTTTTAATACTTCGTTGATATAAAAATTCAGATTTTCTCTTGAATTTTAAAAATAAATAAAATATTTTTAGTCTGTGAAATTTAAAATGTGTTTTGAAATATTTAAATTAAATAATTTTAAAAGATATTCTACTGATTTGGAATTTTTTTAACAAATTTTACGTATCAGGGATGTTTTTTTCACTTCTGTTTTCAAATAAAAAATCCGGTAGTGTTTATTTTCTCAATGTCATCGTTTTTTTCACTCCCGCCACACCAATACTTCCTTCTTGAAATCAAAGAGTCTTTCAACTTCTTTTCTTTCTTTTTTTTTTTTTTTTAGAAAAGGAGTTTGGTTGAACTTTGAAAGGGAGTGTCTGATGGTCTTATCTTTTGTCAAAATTCACTCAAAATCAACATTTGCTATTTCGATTTTGGATTTCACCTATTATTATCAACAACAAAAATATATGTAATAATAATTCAAAGTGTTTCTTTTATATATTGTAGTGTTTTTTTATAAGGTAATTTGGGGAGTTGAAATAACAAGAAGTCACAATTCAACTCCTCTTTAACAAAACTAATAATTAATTATTAATATTAATATTAATCATTTAAAAAAAATTATAATATATAACAATTAGATATAAAAATATCTTAAAAAGTAATTGCGGAGATTATTCAAATATTGCTCAATTGATGATTTAAAAGATATCGATATGTAGAAACATAAATTCTGA
>JBBPBT010000881.1:1731845-1784511 GCA_037974875.1 Cicer bijugum | reverse complement strand
ATTAAAGAATATAACTAAATTTATGAGTTTTGTTTGAAAATTTTGATGAATTTTTGTAAAAAAAAAAGGATAACATTGTTTGCATTTTAAAACATAAAAGATTAAATTGTCACTTAAAATTAAAATAAATGACCAAATCGAAAAGAAAAAAAAGATAAAGGACTAAAACGTTAACTGAAATTAAGTTAAGGGATTATAGGTGGTATTTACCCTAAAAAATAATATAAAATATTCTTAAAATGATTAACTAGATGAAACATCTTTTTATTCTGGGTTTTTGAGACACAAGTTGTACAGCTTGATAGTCCTAAAACTCTCATAAAAAAAATAAAGTCAAACAATTTCTTTTCTCATAAAAAAAATTATATATATATATATATATATATATATATTATAACAAAACAATTTTAAAAGAATAATAATAATCAACACATCCACATTTTCTAATCAAGAACTATGTAGCTTTGATTTATTCATCGCACTGAGAGATATGTAGGAGCAAGATCACATTCTTGTGGAGCACATTAGTAAAAATTTCTTTTTTGTCCTTTATTTCTTAAGTATATATTTATTCCAAAATTATATTAAAAAAATAATAATATCTTTTATTCATATTTAATAATAAGGAGAATTAAATATACTTAAGTTAATATTAATCTTGCACAATTAATTGTAGATAATCATATTTTAACGGATGTCGTAAGGTGCTAATACATTCTCTACGCATAATCGACTCCCGAACTTAAAATTTGGTGTCAAAGACTATTTTTTTTTTCTTTATATTTTTAAGGGCTTACCAATATTTTCCTTATTTTAAAGTAAATTTTGGTGGCGACTTCATTGAATTCGAGAAACACTCGAAATTTTAGACCGCGACAGTTGACAACTCTACAAGAGATATTTTGGAGAGTCAAGCCTAACATAATTAATTGTGCATAATTTTTAACATTTTCTATATTTGTTTGTTTTTTATTTTCTTTTACTTTATGTGTTTTTCTTAATAAGTATTAGCTGACATTATAATACTCTTTTAAGCTAATAAATCATTTGTTTTTTAGTTTTTATTTATTTATTTAGTTATTTATTTATTTATTTATTTATTTTGTGTATGTATATATATTTTATTAGCATTATGGAGCTATTGAATTATACTTATTCCACACCCTACACTTTGACTAAGACATGCACTTATGAGTGGAACCTTATATTCGGGTTCGAACAAAGCTTAAGTCTAGTTTCGAGGTTTCGTAGTGATAGCCTTTTGGATTTACACCCTGTTTGGTTAACATGAAGATCTCACCTAGAGTTTGATCTTGTTGAGGGTATTGTCACTCTAAATAGTTTACCTATTTTTGTTGACAATATTCCAAAATAGGATTACTGACTATAGGAACTGTGTTTAGAACTATAGAGCCACCTTTGTGAGAGTTTCACTACATAAGTAAATAGACCCTTTCATCATAAGAATATCCATAAAAGCAAAAAAAATATCTCATACATTCATTCAAAACTTTAAATATTCACAACAATCATTCTACATAATTGCATTCATATCTCATGACATTGTTTCTTTTCAAAAATGAAATGGCATTTTACATCAATTATCAAGATTGTTGGGGAGCCATAAGGACCTTCATCACCTGTTAAATTAAAGTGGACAATGGAATCGGAAAAAAGAAAAACTTTACTTTAAAATTCAAGCAACCTGATTTGAAAGGTTTTAAGATAAATCAACAATCAAATGATAACCATACAACGTGATCGTTTCTTTAACAAATATGGGAAGATCCTAAATCTATTGGCAGTGAATGGGCAAACATGGGCCCTCACGGCATTGGCTCAGTATTACAACTCTCTCTTAAGGTGTTCTGCCTTTCAAGACTTTCAGTTGGCCCCGATATTAGAGGAATTTGAATGAATATTGGGTTACTCCCTAGAGAAAGGAAATCCTTATCAATATACTAGGCAACCATCGAGTTTGAACGCAATTGCTGAAGTGTTGAAAATCGACATAAAAGAGTTGGCAAGTATTAAAGACAAAAAATAAGCTATTAATGGTTTTTTAAGAAAATATATAGAGCAAAAGTATCAAGATTTAGCCGTATAAAAACAATATGGTACTTTTACAGATGTTTTGACTCTCATTATCTATGGTATTGTTTTATTCTCAAACCTTGATAATTGTGTAGATTTTTCTGCCATCAATGTCTTTTTGGCTTATAACAAAAATAAAAAAAAATCTAATTTCCGCGATTATTACTGATGTATAATAGTCTCTGAATATGCGTCACGAGAAGAAAGGGGGAACAATTTTATGTTGTATTCCAATGTTGTATACTTGGTTCATGTCTCATATGTTAAAGAAAGAGTATCATGTTGGAATTAAAAGTAATCGAGATTTGGCTCAAAGTATAGCTAGCCTTACTGGGGACACAATTTCATGGCATCATAGAAAACAAGGGGTGGAGGAAGTAATATGTCAATGCGGAAATTTCCCAAATGTACCTCTCATGGGAATCAAATGATGTATTAATTATAATTTGACAATAGCTTTGAGACAACTTGGCTATCCTATGTTGGAAAAACTAGATGATATGTCGTTGGAAGATTTTGTTTTGCTCAATAAAGATATAGTAGACCCACCAATGATACTAAGGATAAGTCGAACTTGGGAAATGATCATCAGAAAAGGAAAAGTACTCAAATGCAGAAGTTGCAGCACAAAAGAACCCTATCAACAATGGGTAAAGAAAATAGTCCAAGAAATCAAGTTTCCTTTCCGTAGTACACCCTGAGTGATCAGGAAATACCTGAACCTACCTTTGTTATCAATAAGGAAATAGAAGAACTCAAAGCATTATTGTTAAAATCTGAAAATGATAAAAGAAGGCTACAAGAGAAGTTAGAAAAAGTCTCACAAATGAACGAGAACTTACGATCAGAAAACCCCTATAAGAGTCAGTTCATTGAGATACGCAATAAGAGGTTGAAAATTGAAAAAGAAAATAAACTTAACATACAAGATTGTTTGAGAGGTGCAAATGAAGAGTTAGATATGTGAAAGCGAGAAAAGAATGAAACTATTGAAGAGGCTTATATGTGAAAACAATTGTGGACAAAATCAACAAGCTTTGAGAGGAACACGAAAAAGGAGTTTGAAGATTTAAAGAAACAACTTAAAGAGATGGTAGCCGAGTACAAAAGTCAAGTAAAAAATGAGAGGCAACACAAGAATGAAATTGAAGAGTTACTCTCAAAACATTAAGATGCACTAAGAACATAAATGGAGACTTCTACACTACTAGAAAAATTTATTTTAGCATCGGTCAAAAGTCAACGCTAATTGGCCAAAAGTTGACGCCAACATTGATTTAGCGTCGGTGTCGAGCCTAGGCTAAAACGGTCGAAGCTAATGCATAGCGTCAGCCAAATACCATCCGACGCTAATATAGCATCGGAAAGACTGACGCTAAGCCGACGTTATCAACAAAATAGAACATCCAACTAATCTCCGTTGCCACGTCATTTGAAAAATTCTATTGTGTTGGTTGGATTGCCGCTATAGTCAACAATAAAAGGACAATTTAATAAAAGTCAGCTTTATTAATAATGTAGCGTCAGATAGACCGACGCTACGGTCAACAATTGAAAAGTAAACAATAAAGACTCTTTTCCAACATATATAGATAAATTAATTTGAAAGCAAATGGACTGCATAATTAGTTGAGAGTAACATGAATAAATCAACTTAAATTATTGATGCAAAATAAGTCAATAATGAAATGAAGGATACATAATTATTATAAGCATTGATAAAAGTAAGTAGAAATAGCTCATGTATCAACATCTTCTATGTGAGTAATACCTATACAATAACATCAGAGATGACCAAAAAAAAAATGTATAATAAAAAACAGTACATTCACTTCTAAGAACACCATTTGGAACTTTTCCTGGTATTACATAATATTATAGTCCTCGGCATCATCATCATTGCAGCCCTGTAATCAGCAATAAGGCCTTGTAGCCTCCCTGCATTGAAATGCAAAATAAAGTTCAATGGATTGAATAAGGTAGATAAAGTTTAAATGACAGACAAAAATCTTTTGCTTAAGGTCTAATGTCATATAATAATGTGAAGTGACAACTAGTCCAAAAGAGAAATTCATTTGTATACCTCCATTGGAATCGAAATTCCTATTACAAAGGATTTTTAGCCTTGGGCATGCCAAAGTCACTTATCAGTCCCTGCAGTTCAAACAAGTTTTGGTCAAGTTGATTGCCAAATTCATTCACAATCTATTTAATTTTTTTACTAACAATTAGAGGAAACAAGCAACACCTTTATTAGAATTCAAAATAACTCTCCTGTAGTTTTAGTAAATCTAGTGATAATTGTACAAGCAACAAAAATTGTACGCATAATTAACAAGAATGATATCCAAACACAAACCTTGCAACACTGATAAATGAACATGAAAGTGAGAGTGAGATATGAGAGTGAGATGACGAGAGTGAGTTTGAGAGATGAGTGGACGAGAGTGAGAGTGAGGCGTACAAACCATAGTAAGGGTGAGGCCACAAGAGTGAGTGCGAGGCGAGCAAAATGGTTATGGGGCGCTAGAGGGTGAGAATGACAATGAGACGATGAGGCGGTGAGAGAGATGGAGAGGGTCGACGACGAGGGCTACTCAATAATTAATGTAGTGTGGGATATGAAAAAGGGGTGGGTAAGGGATAATATAAACAAAATAATTTTAAATAAGATTAAAAAATTTAACTTTATTTACAAATCACAAAGTAGCGTTGGCCAATCCAATGCTAAAGTGGTGACTAAAATAAAAAATAAAACCATATTTTACTTAGCATCGGTTTTAGCCGACGCTAATGATTAAAAATCACAAAAAACAATTTACCACACTAGCGTGCGCTTGATCGACACTAAACCGACGCTAACTAGCGTCGGAGTTGGGGCCGACGCTAAATATGACAGCTAAAATGAGTTTTTCTAGTAGTGCTAGTGAGTTGAAGAATTACATTGATTACCAAGGAAATATCAATAATGACTTAAATGATGAAACCATATATTGGGAGAATCGTTTTATGATGTTGCTAGGTCAATTGAAGAATCAAGAGATCTATAAAGAGCTGAAAGATAAAGGCAAACATTAGAAAGACTACTTTTTAAAATTGGCAATGCTAGTTAGTCAAACAATCATAAAAATTCCAAAGCATCTAAGAGAGATTGATGCGGTAATGCATCCGCTCAATACTCTAGTCAAAGTCTACAAGTTCGTTGAATATTGCAACAAATTGGTAGAAGAATTGGAGGAAAAGATTGGTTGTCTCATTAAAATATAAGATTGAAATCCCATAGTTGATGTAGCTTTTAATTTTGTGATGTACCATTTTTTTATCAATAAAGAATTTGCTGTTATGTTTACCGATCCCCATATTTTCTTCACTAATATTTCGTTTTTGTTTAAAAATTTATGTAAGGCTCATGATTAACCAGCATTCAACTATCATAATCAACTAATTGATTTCATCTTCATTCCATTCATATTTAATAAATACACATAGAATATTATTTATTTATTTAAAAAAAATAGAAAAGAGAAAATCAATAAAGTTGTTTCTTCGATACACTTGTCGGTCTCGTGCAAACTCCAAGATGAATACTAGTGTAGTACCTCAATTTTGTCCGACACATTAAATTATATTCATAATATATCAATTTTTATGTTTTCTTTATTTTATTTATATTTATGAAATCTTAAAAAAAAAATATATATATATATATATATATACATATTTATGTACTCGTAATTATTAAAAAAAAAAAAAAGAAATAAAAATGATATTAATAAGTAGGCTCATTTTGTCCGATCGAATCACAATTTTAAACATTAAGCTAACTCAAATTACAATTTTAAACATTAAACCAAATCAAATTACAATTTTAAACATTAAGCCAAATCAAATTACAATTTTAAACTTTAAGCCAAATCAAATTACAATCTTAAACAAGCCAACTTTTTGCTTATGGTGCCTTGTTTCTGCTAGCCTGCCTTGATTTTATTTTTTGTTGTTGCACTGTAATATGGCAAAAATGGTGCATAATGAATTAAGTAATGAAAAAATCAACTCCTTTTGCAAAGAGAATTGATAGAGAGAAATGTATCCCAAGTTAGACTAAAGTTGATGCTTTGTTTTTGGAATATTTATGTAATGTTTTGACAAATTGTACTAATTAGAAACTTAACATAAAAAAATAAAAATTATATTCATAAATTAGACATCATAAACTTTCTAATGAAGGGTGGTTTACTCTAACCGGGCGTCGTTTGAATTTTCAATTGAATTATTAAAATTGAAGTAATTTTTGCCTAAAAAATTATCACATAGCTGAGTTAACAGTAGTTATATGGATCGGTTTTTAGTAACCAATTGGATTGGAAAACTAACTCTTATTACTCAATACTGTGAGGTTTCATAATGTCATATCACTTTTATAATTTGTAGTAATTTTATGAACAAAGTTGTTGTGATAGAATTCTGAGGTGTGTTTCAGATACATTAGACTAGGTTCTTGGTTAAGTACTTAAGTCCTATGTATAAAAAATGAAAAGGAATTATATAGAACATTATAGAGAATATCCTGTTAAATTAATAAATGAGACGTATTATATATATATATATATATGTATATATATATATATATATATATATTAAATACAAAGATATTAAACTTTCTCTAACTGACTCACATTTAAGAAATATGAACTTTTAAGTCATACACACTCTCTCTTATATATACATATATATTCACTATACAAACAGTTATGTATCCTTATTAATTTATTTTAGTTTACCTAAGTCCAGGTACGTAATACAGTCGCAGGTTGAAGTGAATAAATTAATAGAGTTATCCACGTATAAATATTGTAGCATATAGATCTCATGGGGTGACCTTCATTGCGTTTCTCCTATTAATTAAAAATAAAGAAACCTCCAGACAATAAAAATTAAATAAAGAAACTAAACCTCATAAATATATTCAGAAACACATAATTTAGGCGTAGTACATAATCTTGTACTTTATAGTTTTCAATTGAAGAGCACTTAAAATATATATTTTTGTTACATCACTCAAAATATTTTTCATAAATGAAGAAATCATAATTTTGATAAATATAATTACATAAATAATTTAATGTTTAACACGTTATAAAATAATATGATATTACTATATTTAATATTCATTTATAATAAAAATAAAATAGTTCTTTTGAAATTTTAGATTTAGTATTGATTTAAATTATCAATTTAAATTATTTTATTAACTAAAATAATTTTTTCTGATTCTTATAATGTTCAATAAATTTCACGAGAGATATCATATTTACATATTATTAAAAATATGTACTTTTATATATTTTTTTAGAAATTTTACTAATACCTCATTTATATATCATTAAAAATTAGCATTTTACCTGCAGATTTTCCGGCAGAAGAGAATTTTCCTAAGTTTTTGTCAGCAGGGGATTTACAGGGGACTGTGCTTCCATAGCAAAATTCATCTTTTTTCCGCAAGATTTATCTGCGGTAAAATTCTGCATGAAACGTCCATAGCAAATTCCGCAGGTAAAATTTTATGCTAATATTTTTTTTTTCTATTAACAAAGTAGTGTAATTTTTATTTTTATATGAATAAAGTATAATTGTTTTTCAAAAAAATTAAAAAAAACAAGATAAATTATCCACGAAGATTTTACGTGGGGATTTGGTTCCGAAAGGAAATCTGCAGGTAACGTGTGTTCTGCGGATTTTTAGCTTATATCCGCAGATAAAATGTCAATTTCTAGTAGCGATATTATTATTTTTTCCTTCAATCCGTAATACATATGAGAGTGAATTGATCTAAAATTCAATTATTCATATAATTTCTTGTTTATAATTATGAAAATTAAGAAACTAAATTAAATTAATTTGTCTAGTATATTAGTGAACAAATATTGTAATATCCAAGGGCGAAGCTTATTTGGGACAAGGGGGGCCACGACCACCAAAAAAAAAATTATAGGTACAATGACTAACATTCTCATATTAAAACTAAACAATTACAAGAATACCTAAACCTAATTCAGTTTGCTCTTTCTTCCTCTCTCTTCCATCCAACCTTCCTCTCTCCCTCTTGCATACAAGTCATGGCCTTCCTCTCGCCCTCCTCCATAATCAGAATCACGAAAAACGTGCGACCGCCTCTCTGTTCATCTGCCAAGTTACAAATCGGACGTCTGCTCACGACGGCTCTGCGATCGCTCTGCTTGACTGCCTCCATCTATGGCCGTTCGTCGCTGCCTCTCTACTCGTCGCAACCTCATCAGTCATCTCTCTCTAGATCGCTTTGCTGCTTTGTTCAAAATGTTCGAATTTCTATTTTATTATTGCTGATTTTTGTTGGTTAGTGTTGATTTTTGTTAGGTTTGATATTTGTTAGCATGAAATTTAAAGCTTATATTATTATTGTTGAGTTTGGAGCTTTGATTTGAAGTTTGGAATTCTGATTTAGAGTTTTAATTAGACGTTAGTGTTGATTTTTGTTTAGAGTTTTTGTGCTGCACATAAGGTGTTTGTTTTTATGTCAATATAAAGTGTTTGAGTTTTTTTCTCGCACATAAGGTGTTTGATTTTATGTCAATATAAAGTGTTTGAGTTTTTTTGTTGCACATAAGGTGTTTGATTTTATGTCAATATAAAGTGTTTGAGTTTTTTTGTCGCACATAAGGTGTTTGATTTTATGTTCATATAAAGTGTTTGAGTTTTTTTTATTGCATATAAGGTTTTGAGTTTTATTGCATTTTTGTTTGAGTTTTTTTGTCCATATAAAGTGTTTTAGTTTTTTTTTTATTGAATATAAGATGTTTTATGTTTATTATGTTGATTGATTTAGATAAGTTTGTGAAAATGAATAAGAGTAAAAGAATTGATTCTTTTTTCAAGAGAAACATTTGTGAGATTGAAAGAGATGAAGAAATTATAACTTCTACATCCGAAACTATCTCTGAGAATCCAAGAATTGAAGAAAATGAGAATCATCTTTCCAAGGTTCATAGATTTTTCGAAGATGACTTTGAGAAATATTTAGAACGTGACCCCGGAAAGCGCCCTCAAATTTGGCAATATTCACCAAATAAATTGGATGCAATACGAAGAGCTTATCCAAAATTTGGTCCTTATCAAATAAATTTAGAAGAATATCCTTTATCTGGCAACGAGGTTCATCCAAGAAGGTTTCAATATGCTTGGTTTAACATATTTTCTTCATGGCTTCAATATTCACCTTCTAAAGATGCTGCATATTGTTTACCATGCTATCTATTTAGCAAAAGACCAAGTGGATGTCCTGGATCAGATGTCTTCATTGGTACAGATTTTAGAAACTGGAAGAAAATTAAAAATAGAAAATTTTGGGCCTTTCTCAAACACATAGGGATAGATCATTGCTCACCACACAACAATGCAATGAAAGCTTGTCTAGACTTGTTGAATCAGGATGAACATATTTGGAATACTTTTCAAGTGCAAAGCTCAGAACAAATTTTGAAGAATCGAATACGTCTCAAGACATCAATTGACACTGTTCGTTGGTTAACACTTCAAGCTTGTGCTTTTAGGGGACATGATGAAACTTGCGAGTCAAGAAATCAAGGAAATTCTCTTCAATTGATAAAACTCTTGGCAACATACAATGATGAAGTTGCGAAAGTTGTGTTGGAAAATGCTCCATATAATTCTAAATATACTTCACATCAAATTCAAAAAGAGCTTTTGCATATTCTTTCTAGTAGGGTGCGAAAACATATATATGAAGAAATTGGTGATTCTAAATTTTGCATCGTTGTAGATGAAGCTCGTGATGAATCAAAAAGGGAACAAATGTCTCTTGTGTTAAGATTTGTTGACAAAGTTGGCTTAACACAAGAGCGATTTTTTTTTGTGGCACATGTTAAAGACTCTATAGCTTTAACTCTGAAAGAAGAAGTATGTGATATACTTTCTTGACATAATCTTGATGTTTCTAACATGTGTGGTCAAGCATTATTTATGAAAGATTGTCCTTATGCTTACTATGTCCATTGTTTTGCTCATCGATTGCAACTTTCTTTGGTTAGCGTATCAAGAGAAGTTGTTCCAATTCATAAATTTTTTGAGAAGCTCAATCACATTCATGCTTGAAATTCTGCTCTTTCGCAAAGCAGAGGCATTTCTACATTCTAATATTTCGCAAACCAGTTGTTGACTTACATTCATATATTAAATTGCAAAATTATCATTAGATCCTTTGTAAAGAATCAATTCTCCAACAAGAGTTGAGAAATCTCAAATTCTATAAAAAACAATCCAATTGTAAAAACTCAAACTATAAGAGTTTCTTTATAGTTTGTTTAAGAGTATATCCTATCAAGGTTAGATAGGAGCTATTATTGCTTTCTGGGTGGAAAGTAATAGAGATTGAAACAAATCAAGGTTGATCTAGACTAGGTGTTGTAAGATCAAGAAGGTTCTTTGTTTTTAAACACTTAGTGGAAAATCTCACAGTGTGAGGACTGGACGTAATCCACGTTGGGTGAACTAGGATAAATCTTTGTGTGGTATTCTCTATCCTATCTCTTTATTTGTCATACTTAATTGATTAACTAAGATAAAACATAAACTGATTTTCTGTTTTAAGCTATTCAAGGAGCGTTCTTTGTTTTATAATAAAAATCAAGAACGTTCTCCATATTTCTGTTTTCATAACTAAGATCAATCTTGAGTTATTTTTCTTAAGTTTTAACAGGAATTTTTAAAAGGTGCATTTACAATTCAAACCCCCTTCCTTGTAAATCGACATTGTTACTTCAATTGGCATCAGAGCTCGGTCTCTAGAAAGTTCAAAAACACCTAACAAGTGCTAGAGAAAAGATCTAGAAGAATGTCAAAAGCAAAATACATTGTTGAAGGAGGATCCTCAAACAGACCACCATTCTTTGATGGATCAGATTACTACTTTTGGAAAAACAAAATGCAACTGTTTCTAAAGTCTCAAGACACAGGAATGTGGCGCATCATTACAGATGGAGACTTCACACCAAGGGTTGATCAAGATGAATTAAACTCTGCCTTAAAAAAGGAAACAGACTGGACAACAAATGATAAAAGCTAAGGTACTTTTGAATTCTAAAGCCCAGTTATTCTTATCATGTACTTTAAGCAGGATAGAAAGTGAAAGAGTAGATGAATGCACAACTGCAAAAGAAGTTTGGGATACACTACAAACTCATCATGAAGGAACAAGCCATGTTAAAGAAACAAGAATAGACATTGGTATAAGGAAATTCGAACTGTTCAAAATGCAAGAAGGAAAAACTATTGATGAAATGTACTCAAGATTCACTAAAATAGTAAACAAAATGCGCTCTCTTGGCAAAGCTTACATAGTGCAAGAAAGAGTAAGAAAGATCATGAGATGCCTTCCAATTATTTGGAGACTAATCGTGTAACACCCCGATTTTTAACAGCGCGAGTGTATTTTTTTTCTTTTTTAAACAAAGTAATAAAACAAATCAAATACTTTTGGATGAATATTTTAGTCGTAACATAACGACAAAAGCCAACAATATTTACAAGCAGCGGAAATAGTTTTTGAAATACAAACGAAAAGTATTTACATGACAAAACACATCAGAGCTATGAGACCTATCAGACATAGCTCATACCCCTAGAGTATTCTCGGCAGACAGCTGTACAAAAGCACCGTCCCAAGAATTTTAACTTCCCCACGTCGCATCAAAAAAATGGTACAATGACCCATCAAAATAAAAGTCAAGCTGACAATATGAGGTATATGTACAATCTTTAAAATTGAAATAAATACATCCACAAAAGAAAGACAACTAAACCCTATACAACCCTCTAATCTGATCATGCTACAAAAACTACATAACCCAGATGATCTCTCCATGCGCCCCGCAAGATCCTCCTGACACAGCTTCGGTTATGTATGACTAACTACTTTCCCATCTCCAGGGTACTAACCGGTAGGATGATCCTGATTCTCATCTGAGGGCAAAGCCCAGATTTCCACAATAATTGTAAAGGTCACCAACCGAAATTTACAAATATCACATAGCAAAATTCTTATATTTTCAAATGCTCAAATGAACCTTTCGTCTTAGCATACTCCTCGAAAGGGTTTTCATATGTCCAAAAATGCATAAACAATATTGAATAATAAAGTTTTAACAAACTGCATTGTCGTAGCCGAATACCATTGGGAAAATGCAGATTTTCAATTCTAAAATGGCTCTGAATCAACCAAAACTTCAAGCATTAATATTATCAATTATGAACACATAATTGATAATATATTATAATAATAATAATAAATATCTAAACTAATATCTAGATATTTTCAAATATCTAGATATTTTTATAAAAATCATTATTACGCTTGTCACTTCACATCACATCACATGACAAATTACTTTTTCAGAAAAATATCTACTCTCGCCGCAATTCAATCGGCAGATGAATTTTTCTGAAAAATGTTGCATCTCAGAAAATTTTTTCTTCGACAAAAAATTTACCATAATTAAATAAAATTATTCATCGACGAATAATTTTAATCGGGTCTCCAAAAAGATATTTTTGGCATTTAACTCACAAAAGGCCATAAAATTGGCTAAAAAGCCTCAGAAATTCAGCCCAAAATTCCTAAATTAGAATTTAAAATTAAGGGTCTTACAAATGGTAACAGCTATAAGCCAAGCCAAGAACCTTGAATCACTGCCTCGGGAAGAATTAATTGGAACATTAATAGCACATGAAGTACTGTTACAAGAAGACAAACCAGTCAAGAAAGGAAAGGCAATAACACTAAAAGCTTCTCAAGAAAAAATCATAGCACAATTAGAGGAAGAACTAGAAGAAAATGAACAGGAAGATGCTGATGAAATTGCTCTTCTCACTAGAAGAATACATAAAATGATGAGAAGAAGAGATCAAATCAAAAAGGGATTTCAAAACAAAATTCCTAAAACTGAGGTTGACAAGAGTCAAGTTACATGCTTCGGATGCAACAAATTAGGACATTCCAAAGTAGAATGTCCCTCAAACAGAAATCCACCAAAATGATTTCTTTCAAAAAGAAATCAATGATGGCAACATGGGATGTTTCAAGAAGAAGCCAACATATGCTTAATGGCAAAATCAGAGGAAGAAGAGGTAATGAATTCTGAACCTTGTCATTTATGTGAACAAATGCGAAAAGAATTTGATAACTTGTTAAATGACTTAAATCTCCTTATTCAAAATTGTAGTTCTTTAAAAGAACAATTTTATAAAGAAAAAGAAGAAAGTCAGGCTAAAAATAATTTGCTAAAAAATTTCATTCAAGAGTTGAAAGAAACAAAGATTTTTGAAAATAAAAAATGTCAAGAACGTTCTGCACTACAAACAGAGAACGTTCGACTGAAAAATGAAAACGAACTTCTCAAAACAGATTTATTAAATTTCATTGAAGCCACTGAAACCTTTCATAAAATCATGGGATCTCAAATAAGAATTTTTGATAAAGCTGACCTTGGTTTCAATCAAACCCAAAAAAACCAAGCTATATGAAAATTTCTTTGTCCCAAAAAGAAAGGAAGAAAAATGCAAGACTTGATGCTCATATTGTAAAAACCTTGGACATCTGGAGTTTGCTTGCTATTTTAGAAAAAAAGATGAAAAGATTGAAAGGAAAAAGGTATTTGAAAAAAGGAATCATTCTGTCAAAACAATGCTAAAAAAACTGCAAAAAGGAGAACAATCTCCAAAATGGTTCCCAAACGGAGAATGTTCCAAAACACAAGCTATACGTTCTGGAAACTTTTTTAAACCAAAACTTAAATCTTCTAAAACCTACTTTGATAAATCTATTTCAAAACCAACAACTAAAAACACAACTAGTTTTAAAACTAAAGGAATGATATACCATTTCAAAGAAAATGTTAAAACTAACTCTCCAGGATCCGAAACAAAGTGGGTACCTAAGGCTGAAATAATATCACATGCATGTTGGTTTTCCAAATATAAAGAGAAAGCCTTGGTTCTTGGACAGTGGCTGTTCAAGGCACATGACAGGAGATAAAAACTGTTTCATAACTTTCATCAAGAAGGATGGTGGTTCGGTCACTTTTGGCAATGATAATCAAGCTCAGATTAAAGGTAATGGAACCATTGGTAAGACAAACTCTGCTCAAATAAATGATGTTCAATATGTGGAAGGTTTAAAACACAATCTATTAAGCGTAAGTCAACTATGTGACAATGGATGCGAAGTTGTTTTTAAAACAAAGGTATGTGAAATCAGGAAAGCTAAAACTCGAGAAATTCTATTTTCTGGAAAACGAATGAAAAATTTATATGTTTTATATCTTGAAGAACTACCTGATGAATCATGTTTTATATCAATCAATAAAGATAAATGGATTTGGCATAAACGGACTGGGCATATCAGTATGAAAACCATTTCAAAAATTTCCAAACATGATCTTGTTAGAGGATTACCAAAACTTAACTTTGAAAAAGATAAAATATGTGAAGCATGTGCAAAAGGTAAATAAGTTAAAAGTAGCTTTCACTCAAAAGATTTTGTAACAACAAATAGAACTCTTGAACTGCTTCACATAGATCTCTTTGGGCCAGTCAAGACTACAAGCCTAGGAGGAATGAAATATGGTTTCGTTATTGTTTATAACTTTTCAAGATGTACATGGGTTCTGTTTTTAAAACAAAAAGATGATGCTTTTGAAGAGTTCAAAACATTTTGAAAAAAGGTTCAAAATGAAAAAGGATCCAGCATCATTTCTGTAAGAAGTAATCATGGAGGAGAATTCATAAATGCTTCATTTAAAACCTTTTCTTGGTGAACTTGGTATATCTCACAATCTCTCATGTGAACACTATAAGAAATGGCAAGAACTATTTTAGAAGTGTAGACACCTAATTTTGTCTGCCACTTTTAAAGTTTTATGAAATAAAATAAATATATAATTAAAAAAGATAAAAAATATAAAAATAAAAAAAATAATAAATAATAATAAAAATAAAAATAAACAATTAGGTTGTTGACTCTTAATTTTGTCAACTCTTCCTTTTTATTTGCAGAAAAAATATTAAGCATATTCTTGACTTTTCGTTAAGTTAAATGAAATAAAAAGATTTAAAAAAAAAAGATATTAATTCTGATTTAATTTATTGTTTCTAAAAAAGGATTAAAAAATCATGCCTTAAGTGATTATGGTAGGTTTTTGAAAACGTTAAGAATAACCTAAATGATCATCAATGAAAATTATTGTCTTTCAAAAAAATTAAACCTAATTTCTAACTATAAATAAGAGGACAAGGAAACTGAAGTGGAGAGGAGAAAAGTAGAGAAAAAGATTGGAATCAAAGGCTAATAAAAAATTTCTCCAGTGCGGTAAACCCTTTTTTCCTTTTTTTTTCTCATCATCTATTTTTTGATATTATTGTTGTTATAGAGTTGTTGTTTTTACTATTCTATGCACGTATGATATAAACAAGAAATTCTTTTTTTAGTTTAACAATCAAGTTTAATAAGGATCAAGTTGATTGTTGTATAATTGTCTACTTCTTTATCAAATTCGTGATTCATTATCTTTATTTTGTTTTTTATTTTGTGCATTAGATCTTAAACTCTTTTGTTACTACCGCCGTCGGTTCACCCCACATATGTGCCGCCGACTCACGGATCTGTTCTCGAACTTTTATCCTTTTATAAGTTGTAAAATAAATAAAAAATAGTAAAAGTATTTTCTTAAAAATAAAACGATATACAAATTAATAAACGATACGTCACTCCTATTATTATTATTATTATCATAATTATCTGTATTATTATTATTATTATTATCACCACTATAGTGTGAATAATAAAAATTAATAATAAAATCAGTCAACACACAAATATTTTCTACCCAAGAACTACGTGAGTTTTGATTTCTCTATTGCACCTGGGGATACGTAGGAGCAAGGTTTTCCCTTGTCAAACCAAATTAATAAAAAATATTTTTTTTTTCTTTTATTAATGTAAATAATTTTTTTTTACTATTCTTTTTAGGGGTAAAAATAAATAAGCAAATAAATAATTTTTATACAATTAATTATGGGGTAACAGTTTTAACGGACGTTATAGGGTGGTAATACTTCCCTATTCGTAATCGACTCCCGAATCCGAATTTCTGGTTCAAAAATTATTATTTTAGGTTTTATCCAATTTTTCCTTTAATAAAAATAAAATTGGCGGCGACTCCTTTTTTTCGCGGACAAACCGGACGCGACAAGAAGTATCAAATGTTGAAAGATATTTTTGGGCTGAAGCCATAAATACATCTTGTTATATCTTAAATCGTGTATCTATCAGAAAGATCATCAATAAAACTCCATATGAAATCTAAAAAATAGAAAACCAAACATTTCTTACTTTCATATTTTTGATTGTTACTGTTACATTTTAAATAACAAAGATCTTATTGGAAAATTTGACGCAAAATCTGACAAAGCAATCTTTCTGGGATACTCAACTGAATCTAAAGGTTATAGAGTGTTTAATTTAAGAACTAACGTTGTTGAAATAAGTATGCATATATTGTTTGATGAGTTTGATGACCTAGATATAAGTAAAAAGGATGAGGAAGAAGAAACTCCAATTGAAACACATCAGAAAAACAATTTGTAGAAAATAAAGATTGATAAACAATCTCCATTTTATTCTCCACCAAAAAGCTGGAAAACAATTGAAGATCATCCTCAAACCCAGATAATTGGAGACACGACTGATGGAATAAGAACCAGAAAATCATTCAAGAATGATGAAAACAACATGGCAATGATATCTCATATTGAACCAAAATCAATCAAAGATGCAATTACTGATCAATCTTGGGTAAATGCCATGAAGGAAGAATTATTGCAGTTTGAGAAAAATGAAGTCTGGACTTTAGTACCTGATCCATTAGATCAAACAGTCATTGTCACTCGATGGGTGTTCAGAAACAAACTTGATGAAGAAGGTAAGGTTATCAGAACAAAGCAAGATTAGTAGCTCAAGGCTACAATCAACAAGAAGGTATAGACTATGATGAAACCTTTGCTCTAGTTGCAAGGTTAGAAGCTATTCGAATACTTCTTGCATATGCATCTCATAAACTTATTAAACTGTTTCAAATGGATGTTAAAAGTGTTTTCTTGAATGAATTCTTAAATGAACAAGTGTATGTAAAACAGCCCCCAGGTTTTGAAAATCAATCAAAACCAAATCATGTTTTCAAACTTACCGAAGCACTATATGGCTTAAAACAACCACCAAGGGCTTGGTATGAAAGACTAAGTTCATTCCTAATTAAAAATGATTTTCAAAGAGGAAAAATTGATATTACACTATTCAAGAAAACAGAGGGAAATGATTTACTCATTGTTCAAGTATATGTTGATGATATCATTTTTGGATCAACAAATGAAAAACTGTGTGAAAATTTCTCAAAACTTATGCAAAGTGAATTTGAAATGAGCATGATGGGAGAATTAAGATACTTTCTTGGCTTACAAATTAAACAATATGAAAAAGGCATTTTTATCTGTCAAGAAAAGTACATCAAGGATCTGTTGATTAAATATAAAATGAATGAGTCTAAAATCATGACCACCCCTATGCCTCCATCTACCTCTTTAGAAAAAGATGAAAATGGCAAATCTGTTTCTGAGAAAGAGTATCGAGGAATGATTGGTTCTTTGCTTTATTTAACTGCTAGTAGACCTAATATAGTGTTTGCAGTAGGATTATGTGCTCGATTTCAATATGCACCAAATGAATCCTATTTAACAGTAGTAAAACACATATTTAGATATCTTGTTGGAACCACTAATCTTGGTCTTTGGTATAGCAAATGTTCACATTTTGATATTATAGCATACTGTGATGCAGATTATGCCGGAGATAAAATTGAAAGAAAAGTACAAGTGGAGCATGTCAGTTCTTAGGTGAAGCATTAACCAGCTGGTCTTGCAAAAAACAGAACACCATAGCCTTGTCCACAACAGAGGCCGAATATGTTTCATCAGCAAACTGCTGTTCAAAGGTTATGTAGATTAAAAATTAACTTCAAGATTACTCTGTAAGCTATTCCAGTATTCCAATTTATTGTGATAATACAAGTGCTATAAATTTGTCTAAGAATCCCATTCAGCATTCTAGATCAAAACATATTAAAATAAAATATCATTTCATTTGTGATCATGTCAATAAGAAAGATATTGAATTAATCTTTGTTGATACTCAAAATCAACTTCCCGACATGTTTACAAAGCCTCTTGTTGATGATAGTTTCAATTTGATCAAAGAAAAATTGAAAATTATAAAAAATCCAGAAAATTTTGGATAAATTCTGCTAATGCAGAAAACGGAGAACGTTTATCAGTCTCCTTTTCGCAACACATCATTATCCGTTCTGAAATACCAACAATTTTTTTTTATTTAACATTTTCCATCTCAAAATCAAAAAGGAAAATCTTGGCATTTAATACACATGCCTTTTTGTCTGAAGGTAGAGTGCTGACACACACTCCCCAGCCCCCCAAAATGTTTTTCCTCTTTCCCTAGGCACAAACAGTTTTCATTGGGCAGCAAGGTCATCATTATTCTCCTTTTCTTTTCCTCTCCTCAATTCAGAACATCTGTTTTGTCTCTCTCATCTCCTCACCTCTTTTTTCCCCAAAAACTGTGTTGCCTCTCTCTCTCTAAATACTAGCCCTACTATTCATCTTCTTCACTCTCAATCTTCCACCCACAGAACAACAATGGTGCGAACCAAACAATCAGCACGCAAAAATGCCTCTCCCTGCACACCATACTCTTCCTTTCCTTCATCCGAATCTATGGAACATTCACCCTCTACACCACCTCGACCAACACCACCACACACCTCCTCTGCCTCTCCTCCTTCTAACACCAACCAAGAAATCCTCAATTCCAATCCTCTTTCTACTCTTCTTCCACCATTTTATACTCGTCCCACACCAAACATTGCTCAAGTGCCTCCACATTTACGCACTCAAACTACTCCTCCACGACGCTCCATGAAAGTTCAATCTGGAATAGGAACTTCAAAACCTTTGAACCCTAAACCCTATTACTTCATCATCTCAGATTCTGAGACTGACGATTCCTCTGATTCATCCCCTCCATCAGCATCATCACCAACAAAAACTATGCCTAACAAAGAGCCATCAACAACCACACCAACAAAAACTACGCCATCTGCAACAACACCACCAAATAATCCATCATCAACTTCAGCACATGCACCAACAAACACTAAACCTACCACACCATCCCAATCTACTTTCTCCTATGAACCCTCACAATCAACTCCCTCACACCAAAAATGGAGATCGATCAATGAAATTGTTTCTCCTCCTACCAAACAAAATGAACCCCTCTCTCAATCCAAACCACCAACAAAATCCTTGAAAACAAAAACCACAATGACAATTGCTCAATACCTTGCTCGCAGAAAACTTCCAAATCCTCAGAGAAGAAAAACTCTCGCCCCTAAATAAAACCTAAAACACTGCCAGAAATCCAACTCTCCAGAACATTCTCCACAATGTTCCCCACCCAGTCCACGAGAACGTCCTCCTGCTCACTCAGTCCCTCCTCCATAATCCTCTCCCCACCCACAACCTTCTCCACAAACACACATCAAACATTCTCCAACTCCTCAGCCTTCTTCTACCTCCACTTCATCTGAATCTAAATCGTCTCCTGCCTCAAAGAAAACCAAAAAAATACTTCGCCTCTGATTTCCCCCACCAAATCCACACTTTTCAACGACAAATGGGCTCAACGCTCAGTTGGAATTGGACGAGTTTTTGTCTTTGACAATCTCGTTGTCAATGGTAATGTTGTTTGACATCACACTGATGCTCTTGGAAGGACATCTTTCTTACAAACATCTGAATCTTATTACCCATATGTTGTACGCGCATTTTATTGTAATGCAAAGACATTTGCTGACAAATCCCTAATCATTTCCATGATTAAAGGAGTGGAAATCAAACTAACTCCAGACATTCTGGCTTCCATTCTTCAGTTGCCCATAGAAGGTCCATCTGTTTTAGGTGACAACTGGTACTCAGCCTTGAATCTTCGCAAGACTGAAGTCCTCTCGGATTTGATTGAAGAAGACTCAACTCGCTACTTGTCCACACATCTCAAGCCCATTCCTAAAGTATTTAATAACATGTGCTAGCATATTCTAATTCCTCACTGTGGAAGTTGTGAGTATGTCTCTAACAATGACGCCTTGCTCATCCATCATCTCCTTAACTGCAAGCGACTGAATTTACCCTATGTGATTCTCTAACACATGATTTGTGCAGCCACCAAAGACTACAAAAAGAATATTGTGCCTTATGGCATGGTTCTAACTAAAGTCTTCAGGTACTTTGGAGTCTCCCTCTCTTCTAAAAAAGCTTTGATCAAACTCTCAAAATTTTCCACCAAAAATCTCTTATGGCATGGTTCTAACTAAAGTCTTCAGGTACTTTGGAGTCTCCCTCTCTTCTAAAAAAGCTTTGATCAAACTCTCAAAATTTTCCACCAAAAATCTCTCTCACATGCGCAAAACTTCATCTGCTCAAACTCCTACTCCTCCATCCTCTTTTCCCCACTCCTTAAAACGCAAACGCTTGGTAGGAAGACGATCTACTACAAATCCTGTTCCATTCTCATCACATCCTACTGACCCTGAGGAAAACACAGCAAAAATCACAACACCAAAACATTTTTCACCAAATCCTGGACGTTCTCCATCACCTCCAAAACGTTATCCATAAAAAATCCCAACTCCTTCAAACCTCTTTCCTCCAACATCCCCCTTACCATCCTCAATTTTTCCCTCCTACTCTCAAACACTTCACTCCCCTACTCACGACTTTGGTCATTTCCTATCTAATCCACAGTTGTCTACCATGTCTCCACTATTTGTCTCCCCTCAAAAAACCAGCTCTTCCATTTTTGGCATAAGTCAGTTTTTAAACTTTCCAGCAACTGTAGGTCCATCTAACACATTTATTGACCCCTTACCCTCCATCTCATCCTCTTTTGCCACTTTTCTATCCATCTCTACAACACCCATTCCATCCAACACTGTTGTTGCTACCACCTCTCAACTCTCTACTCACCTTCACTCTTCTCCTTGTTTAGCTGAACCCCTCAAACTCTGACATCATGGCTACTCTGCAGATCATAATGACACATCAGGCTCAACACGATCAAGAAACTGCTTTGTTAAGAACTTGGCTGACATAACAACTTTCTCCCAAGCTGGGAATTCCACCTCCACCTCCTCATCTGCTTCCTTCTCCTTCTCAAATTCCTCCTCCACGAAAATCTTCATCTTCAGAAGGATCTTCTCCCTCCTTGGCTTCTTAGTTGTTTTTCTGCTACCTTTTTGAATGACAAAGGGGGAGAATTAAGTTAGCTTTTAAATTAGAAATCCTGATTATGTAATTCTGCTCTTAGTTATGTATTTGTGTTCTCAATTAAATGAAAAGCTAGTTTATTGCATATAGTGTTTTAAATTCTGTCTATTTGAAAACTGCACAAATTGAGGGGGAGCTGTTAACGCTTTTTTATATACTTAATATTAGAATCAGAATTAAAATCTAAATTAACATGTTTGTCACCATCAAAAAGGGGGAGATTGTTGAGACAAACTCTATATTTAAAGTTTTGATAAAAATAAACAAAGGTTAATTAAGAAAGTTAATTATGATTCTAAAATGTTATGTTAATTTAACATGTGCTTTTGAGTGAATTTAATTAAGAACAGAATCAATCAAAGCAGAAAAGACAACAACAAGAACATTCTACATTAAAACAAAGAATGATCTCCAGCTTCAAATATGTTCATCACAACATGTTGATCAAACTTTTTCTACCTCTTTAACAAAGAGTCTGCCCTAGAAATTTATTCATATAGAATCAGTACATGGCAAGGAACAAGTAGGATTCATCCAAACTCAAAAAGGTTATCTGATGTCTAAAATAAAAGGACTCAAAGTCAAACAAAAATCAAGACAATTTGTAACTCCGAAAACCAAACTGTCAAGAAAGTTCGATCAACCTTGATATATGATAAGACATTGCAAAAGACATCCAGAATGATTAAAATAGGAACTCCAGATTGATTATTAAACCTCAAGAAAGTTCAAATTGACAGACCCAGATTGATAATCAATATTCGTTTTCTGCATAACTTCAACAGTTGTGCATTCTCTTCTGCAATGGCATACAACTCTTCTCCAAACTTCTCTGATTACATTCAAGACTCAAGATCGAGACTGTACCATCCAAGATCAAGGAAGAAACGACAAAGGCTTTTTCAAAAAAGGCAGAACTACTTTAAATGCTAAACTAGAAAAGTCAAAAAGAAGTTGTTCAAAGTTGGATTATTTTTAATCAAATATATTGGCTTCAATCAAACTATAGAGCACTACCAACAACTCTTTTTGACCTTCATTAATTGCTTCTAATGCTTATAAATAGAAGGCCAATATCCAGGATCAAAGTAAGAAATTCAAGTGCTGAAAAATTCTTAAATCAATCACATACATACTTGAAATTCTACTCTTTCGCAAAACAGAGGCATTTATACATTTTGATATTTCGCAAACCAATTGCTGACTTACATTCATATATTAGATTGCGTAATTATAATTATATCCTTTGTAAAGAATCAATTCTCGAACAAGAGTTGAAAAATCTCATATTCTATAAAAAAAATAAAGCAATATTTCCAATTACCCAACAAACAACACATTGGAAGTATGTCTATGTGTTATAAGCACATTCAAAAAATCACAATTTATAGGATAGATTGTTATATATATATATATATTATGCGTTCATTGAAGCATGATTGAAAATAAATAATAAAGGAAATATATTATCAAAAAAAGGTTATACAATTCTTAAATGTATATGCCACTAAATGTATTGTCCAATTTTCTAATAAATAAAAATGTATGGTCAAACAATAATATTAATGTGTCTTAAATGATTTAAAATTCAAAGTGAGATATATATATATATGTTAGAGAACGAACCTAGTCAGAAATTCCGAGATTGGTTGAGCAGACAAGATTGGAGAACGATCACCATTAGAAATGCGTTGAATATAAGGCAGCAGATCCTCATAGGCTACAACAGGAACCTTAGACTTGAACGTTTGACGGTCAGTTTCACCGTTAAGTCGGAACAATTTCAAGTACTCTATCTCTGCGTTTTGTTTCAGAATCACAGTTAGAGTCCTCTCTTGGAAGAGGTCAGTGTTTTCGGTCATTTCTTCAATTATCTGAAGAGGATTGAAGCTCTTCGAATCAACTGAAGAAGGAGGTACTTGACGAAACTCAGATTCAACGGCCATGATTAACTCTTAGGGTTTTGGAAGAAAACAGAAAATGAATACAAAGGAATGAAACATAAAGAAGAAATAGGAAATACGATTTATAATATTGTTGGTAGTATAGCCAGAACAACCCAATACAACAGTTGTACAACTTCCTTTAAGCTCGAGATCTTCAAGAATTAATGTGAATAACTCCAAAATAAATCGGAAATAGAACACAACTTTCTACCATTTGCATGGTACTTGTTTTTAGTCAATACAAGAGGGATGTGGCGCTTGATTAATGTCACAATAAAAGAGAAAGTCTTGAATTATAGTGAAAAAATTGTATAATTGCAAGGTTTTTTTCTTTCCTAATGTAAAGTTTTTTTGTGTGAGTTGAGCAACATACAATAAATTGAAAGCTAGTTCCAGTTATACAAGCACATTCTAAAAATCAGAGTTTATGTCACCAACATGAATGATCGAGAGGATATTACCGTCAACAATTTTAATTTTCTTATTATTATGATAAGTAAAAAACAACTACTGCGATATATTATTTATTGATTCACAACATAAACCTAATACAAGTTGATATAGCTCACACAAAGAAACTTTACATTAGGAAAGAAAAAAACCCTACCAAATGAAAGTGTCCTCCTCCCCACTCTAGTCGTAAAACCCGAATGGAGAGACTTAACTACTTTAGTAATAGAACGTCACATGTATGATGATAATTATTCGGCTTAAGGATGTGGGATTTAGAAATATATCAAGTTATAACAAGATGATAATAGTTGAACCCACAACTTTTATGGATTGTGAATAAGCTCCCAAACATGTTTACCCAACATGGCGACATATAACATGTCTAGCCCTCTTAATGCCAAGGACATCTCTATTTGAAGGTTGAGTTATGGTGTTATTTTTAATCCGGTGACTAGATTAGCCTCCCAAATGAATTGTCTAATACAAGTCTCTAAAAAAATTCTCAGAGAAAATATTTGGCAGTTTGTAGTTGAAATGTGTTTTGTTGCTATTCTCATTATTTATTGTATCTTAGATTTTGTCTTAACTAAATTTTTTTTTGTAACATTTTTGGGTAAATATCACCTATAGTCCCTTAACTTAATTTCAGTTAACGTTTTAGTCCTTTATTTTTTTCCCCTGATTTTTACTTTTATTTTAATTTCAAGTGACAATTTGATCTTTTATGTTTTAAAATGTCAACAATGTTATCCTTATTTTTTACATAATTTCAAAAAATTCATAAAAAATTTCAAACAAAACCCATAAAATTAATTATCATCCTCAATATAATGCAATTTCATCAAATTCATAACTTAAATCTTTAAATAAACTCAAATTTTCATCTCTAACAACATCAAATAAAGAATGGCAAATATGAGTTTATTTGAAGATTTGAGCTACAAATTTGATAAAGTTTATTTTATATTAAAGAATATAACTAAATTTATGAGTTTTGTTTGAAAAGTTTGATGAATTTTTGTAAAAAAAAAAGATAACATTGTTAACAATTTAAAAAATAAAAGATTAAATTGTCACTTAAAATTAAAATAAAGGACTAAATCGGGAAGAAAAAAAAAGATAAAGGAATAAAACGTTAACTGAAATTAAGTTAAGGGACTATTGGTGGTATTTAATTACCCTCACAATTTAATCACCAAACATATCCTCTAAGGTTTGTAAGTCTCTAAAAAAATTCTTACAGAAAATATTTGGCAGTTTGTAGTTGAATTTTGTTGAAATGTATTTTGTTGCTATTCTCATTATTTATTGTATCTTAGATTTTTTCTTAACTAAATTTTTTGTTTTAACATTTTTGTAGATAAATTTTTTTAACTTTTTGTTAAAGTAATTTTAAAGAAACAATGGATAAAAGGTGGAAGCTTGTCAATCGATTGTCAAAGGAATATGAAAATAGAGTAAAAGAGTTTTTTAAGTTTTCCATGAAACACGCCAAAGACCCTAGTCGAATCATTTGTCCATGCTTAAATTTTTTTTATGCAAATCAAGTAAATGAAGTAGAGTTGAATTGACATTTATGGAGTAACAAAATTGATAAAAGCTATACTTGTTGCACAATGCACGATGAAATATGAAACGAAAACGTTAATTTGGAGAATAATGTGAGATATGTATCGAACCATTTTGACATAAATACTTAAGATTATAATAGAGTTGAAGAGATTTCATATGTGGTTGAAAAAGATGTTCAAGTTTGTCCTGATATGTTTGTTTTAAAGGACGTTAAGTGATGTAGAGAAATTGTTAAACAACGGTTGCAATAAATTCCCATGATTACCTATAGTATTTTAGTTGTACGACTTAAAAGCAAACAATAGATGGTCTGTTAAAAGTTTCACATATTTATTAACCTTTTCTGAATGATATGCTTCCTGTAACATCTCAGTTTTTGGGACATCATCTCGAAATACTAAGTTAAATAAGATTCAATTTTTTCTTTAATGAAAATGTTTTAATTCTCGCACAAACAAAATACATAATCACACACAAATTTAACCAACCAATCGATAACTAATTTAAAATTCTCAAGTTTTATGATTCAAAAATGTCACACCAGAATAGAAGAATAATAACTGGTATGAACTAGAGTCTAACAGAAATGAAGTCCCTAAAGCTGACCACCACTATCCATCGTAGAAGATAAAGGAAATACTTCGTCTATTCATCCGAAAACCCCTTCAGCTGCAAAGGTAAATTAGGGATGTCACCTGCCAAATATTAAGAATACCCTAGGTCACAAAAAAAATGTTTGTGACCTAGGTCACAAAAAAAATGTTTGAGAATATATATATTTTGAGAGAAATTAAAAATGTGGTATATACATGTGCAGGTTGACCTAGTGGGAGGATACTATGATGCTGGAGACAACCTAAAGCTAGGGTTTCCAATGGCATTTACCATAACAGTGCTTTCATGGAGTACAATAGAGTTCTTAAGTGTCATAAAGTGGGGAACAACCTATTTGATGAAAGCACATATTCAGCCAAATATTTTGTATGGAGAAATTGGTGATCCTGATTCAGATCATCAATGTTGGGAAAGACCAGAGGATATGACAACTCCTAGGAAATTCTTATAGGATTGATGAACAACATCCTGGATCTGATCTTGCTGCTGAAACTTCTGCTGCTTTGGCTGCTGCTTCCATTGCTTTTCAATCTGTCAATCCCAAATATTGATCCCGAATGTTAACTCACGCTACACAAGTATGGTTTATTATATGCAAATTATTTATTATTTCTTATTAATATATGGTGTTTAAATTATTTATTCCTTATATGTTTCTCCTTAAATTCTTAACGTGGTCAACTATGAGTTTTCCATTCATGTAAGAAAATCTATAATTTTTTCAAATTGATAATATCCTAAAAGTTTGCTATAAACACAAAAAAATGTATTTTAAATTAAGAATCATACCGAAACACTTTTATAATAGAAATAGTTTGTTTTTTGTAAGATGAAATATTTTGATAATATTTTTTTGCAGCTGTTTGAGTTTGCAAACAATCATCAAGGCATATACCATGATAGTATCCACTATGCCAAAAATATCCTTTTACAGCGCTTTTTTTAAGCCTTCTACAACGCTTTTTCAAAAAAAAAAAACGTTGTGGATTCGAGCGCTGTAAAAGATACAACAACGCTTATAAAAAAGCGCTGTAAAAGGCACCTTTTATAACGCGCGCTTATTATGCACCTTTTACAGCGCTTGTTACAAAAAGCGCTGTAAAAGGCATACCCATATTTCATATATCTAGTGTATCTTTTATAGCGCTTTTCATAAAAAGCGCTGTAAAAGGCATACCCATAATTCATATATTTGGGGTACCTTTTACAGCGCTTTTTATAACAAGCGATGTAAAAGGCATACCCATAATTCATATTTTGGTATGCCTTTTACATCGCTTTTTATAGAAAGCGCTGTTAAAGGTGTTATTTATTTATTTTTTTTAAACCCTGTATATATTTTAAAAGCGCTTTTTAACTTTTTATGGCATTTTTTTTATAAAGCGCTCTCTTTTATCTTTTTATCCAAAATTAGTTTGAACCAGTTCACACAACACAACACAACCAGAATCAATAATTTACAACATATTCATATGCATGTATATTACCCTGTAACACAACCAGAACCAGAACCAGAATCAGTTAAAACATAATCAGTTCACACAATATGATACATATATATTACCCTGTAACACAGTAATTTACAACATAAGTAACTCAATATACATTGAACCTAATTTATAACATATTCATATGCATGTTTATATACTGTCCTATGATCATATACATATAATAACTATGCACCATATAATATTCAGATCCCTTGCCCAGCAGCATGCTATTTCCCAGCAAATCAAATAATTTTCATTTCAAGCACATACTCACACCATTCCTCCTTTAATTCCATCAGATCTTGCTTAGAATATGATGGACTGGAATTTTCAAAGTACTGCAATATAAAAATTGAACATATTATATTAAGTTAGTATCAAATATATAGATAATTTATATATGAAAATCATATAATCAAAATACCGTACCGTTTCTGGGATAATAGTTTTATTCTTGTCAACAATCTCCTTCATGAATCTCAATACATAGTACCCACAGTCGATGTTGTTTGTTTGACGAGGGCACTTTATTGGGATCCATGTAATATTATTAGACTTTTGCTTCGACACTATCGCACCTCTTTGAGCTCGAAAAACTTTTAATCCACTATCGAATGAATAAATGTAATTATTTTAGCATGAACAAACACTTATTTATATATATGTGTAACAAAAATAAATGAATATTACTTACGTGTCGAACATAGTCTTTATTTCGAAGTGTTTGTTGTAATCGCCATTCACGGGATCCAAATAGTATATAACTTCAGAAACCGCATTGATTGCAAATAGCACCCAATGTGCCCTACAACAAAAAAAAATTGGTTAAGCAATTTTGTTTATACACAACTAATAAATTAAAATCTCATCAATTAAAAAGATAAAATTACGTACCCTGAATTATATGGTGCGAAGAACACTTAATCCTTTTCTTTATTTCCTAAAAACATATCTATAATGTATTTCTTTACATTTTCTGGATCGTGTTTCCACATGGACATCTTATGCAGAGACAAGAATGAGTATTTATTTGAAAATTTCCTCGTGCACACGACCTTCTCACGCAAAAACCTTCAATGAAAATTTTAAACTAGATTCATTAACAATACATTTAATTAATTACCAATAAATGCAATTAAAAGTATTTTTTACCTTATGTACAAGCACATTACAGTAGCACTGAGCTCCTTATGTTCGAGAAGTTCGTATACGTGCTCCTTGTCGAGCAATTCCTCATACTCATCTCCGAATATATCTTTATTCATGTGTATCATGCGCGAATCGTCGCTGCTGCACAGGTTCTTTTTTAGTTGGATGTCAAGACACGCCCCGTATTTACCAAGGCGTGGCTGACTTATTTTAGGAGCAGCAGCAGCAGCGACTGATTTCCCCCGATCCAGTTTTTTTCTTGCTGCAAGTTTGGCAGCTTTATTGGCCTCCGACCTTTGTAATTTGGCAGCTCTATTAACCTCCAATTTTTGAGGTTTGCTGCTTTTTTTTGGATGTGCGGGTGGTTTATTTATTTGGACCTACAAAAATGAGGTTAAATGTTAGTTTATTGAATCTGAAAAAATTGACAAAGCTTATGCAATAAATGTGACAAACCATTTCGGGAGACGTAACTGATTCGTTTTTGGGAGGGCTTTTAACGAGGGCAACAAGGTTTGTGGGCCATGCCACGTAACTACCAATAGCTTCGCCCAATGTCTGCATATCTCCGTCGTTGTCCGGTATTGGCAACAGTGCAGTTGGTTCGAAAGCAACAGTAGGCGATACTTTGACATGGCCCGCAGGGATCAGAGTATTGTGCAATACTTCTCCGAAAGTATTGTACAATTTTCCTTTTCCCACCTTCCGATGAGTGGGCGAGGACAAGTATAGGAAACATAAAGTGACACCCTAAATCAATAGTTAAAACATAAGTACAGTTAATATATAATATTGTTTAATGCATAAGTAATTACATAAGCAAGTAAGTAATTAATTACCTCGAGAATAATTTTCAAACCGACGTTGCAACTCCCGCTTTCACTCTCCATTTGTATTTCACGTTGGAGCTGATTTGGAAGTTGCTTGTCTTTATTCGTATTCACTAAGAGTGCCACTTGCTCATATAGGATTATGAGCTTCTCTAATACTTCCTCGTTGGAAGGTTTTTGGCGCTTCTCTTGAGGAAAAAAGCTTCTGGGAGTTACGCCAAATCCCTTCCCCCTAACTCGACCGGAATATTCAGGAACATTTAAAACTTTGCCCAGAATGTCCCTGCAACTAGCCTTGTTGCCCTCTTCATTTTCAGAACTTTGTTCGATGGTCTCCTAAAATACATGTAACATTAAAATAGTTAAGTTCATTAGCATTTTTAAAATACAATATTAAAAAGTATTCAAGTGATAAATACAATATTGAAAAATATTAAAGTCATAATATACTTACACAAAGTTCTGTTACTTTTTGAACATTTTCGTTATCAACCACTCCATCCTTATTTACACGCGCTTCCTTCCACAAGATATGATGACCCAACAGTTGATCGGATTGGGTCTCTTGTCGCTATTCGTTAAAACAAAATATTAGTTAGAAACTATAGTAATTAATACAAATTCCCTCATTATTGATGTTACATTGACTTACAAGATTTTGGTCTAGACGTGCATATCTCATACGTGATCTTCTGTATGGGTGCGTCGGATTTCTTGCCCTCTCGCGATTTGCCTTACTAATATTCTATATAAAAAAATAGCAATTATGTAAAAATTTAAAATACGCTACGAATATGAATAATAAAACACACAAATGCTAATAAATTAATCACTTACGACAAACCCGGGGTCAGAACGTTTGGAAACAAATGCTTTCCATTCATCATTTGATATATAATGTTGATATATTTTTGGAGGTTCAATAGTTGTGTTTCCTTCTCTATCTTTTAGATAGAAATTTGAGAGATGCGATCTAAATCCCCGATGGATTTTCCCAGCAACTCTCAAAATGTAACTCTTTCGTCCCTCATCAAGGACAAAAGTCGTCTGCAATGAAAAAAATTATAAGTAAAGTATTTCAATGAAAATATTTATAAATGACAAAAAATTGGATCAAAAAATTTACTTGAATATCATTCCATATTATATCTTTGGCATCCTTCAACGCCTTATCTCTCCAATCGTCAATCGTAATTGAAATATTTTGTCAAACAACAGCCCTAATGTAACTTACAAACATTGCGCTGTTGGGGTCAATTGGCTGACCACTCTTATTCCAGCCAACCTAATAAACTCATATAGTAAGTACATGCTATTAAAAAAAGCTAAAAAAATACACAACAAACAGAGTATAGTATAGTATAACCTCAAACTTGGTGCCATAGCTTCTTACTTTAATCACCTTTTGCATTATAGTTGCACCACGTTTGACTTCATTTTCATAAGTCTTAGAGGTGCCAACTTCTTCATTTTGACATTCTATTTCTTTTTTTGTATCCATTTAACTACAACAAGTTCAACATGCAGTTTAGTATAACATCAACAAGCTCAACATGCATCATGCATTATTCTAAACAAGCTCAACATGTATCAGTATATATTTTAAACAAGCTCAACATGCATTTTAATCATTACAAAAAATAAATGACATCAATACCTGAATAATGGTTCGAAGAAAGATGAAATGCGAAGAAAAGAGCGAACGAAGAAATTTCACAGCAATAAGGTTCACAGAAAAACGTTTTGAAGAAATATGTAATGAGGGTTACGTATTTTAATGAAAATATAAGGTTCAAAATGATCTTGGATGGAAATAAGGTTCGAAATGAAGGAGATGATCGTGGAAATACAGTTCGTAATGGACGAGATTATAGGGTTTGCAAAAGAAGAGAAGAACGATGAAGGTTGAGATGATAGTGTAGTTTACATAATGAAGAGGAAACTGAAGAGGTTACTGTTATATATATATAACTCTTTTACAGCGCTTTTTTATAACCCTTTTACAACACTTTTTCAAAGAGCGCTCTAAAAGGCCTAAGCCATTTATAGCGCTTGTTAAAAAAGCGCTCTAAAAGGCGTCCTTATTTAATTTTTTAAAAGGCTCTTTTACAGCGCTTTTCCCAATAAGCATTGTTAAAGACCTCATTGTTTTAGTATGTTATATAATGTTTTTTTTAAAGCCTTTTACAGCGCTTTTTCAAATAAGCCCTGTAAAAGGTCTCTTTATTTTATTTTTCAAAGAGTCTTTTACAGCGCTTATTGGAACAAGCGTTGTATAAGGACTCTTTATTTTTATGTTATATGAATGTTTTTTTTAAAGCCTTTTACAGCGCTTTTTCAAAGAAGCGCTGTGAAAGGCCTTATTGTTTTTTTTTTTTTTTTATGTTATTTTTGTGTTTTGTTATGTTATTTTTTAAACAAGCTCTGCAAAACCCACATAGTAGTAACTGGTCACCATCAAAATCTCTTCCTCTTCACCAAACTCCACCTCAAAGTCCTTTTATGCATCTTCTTCGCAATCATCAAAGCTTACTCTTTCACAATTCAATCTCCACCTCAACAACCTTTTTATCTCTTTACATTCCCTTTTATTCTTAAATCGAAACTTGATCTTCAAGTTCATTGCCATGTTGCGAAAAATGGGTTTTGTTAACAATGTGTTTGATGTTTTTGTTAACAATGGGTCTGATGTTTTTGTTAACAATGTGTTTTTGGGGATTCCCATGATGCGTACAAGGTGTTTTAAGAAAATCCTGTTAGAGAAAGTCATGTTAGGTATCTGATGAATATTATTTTTAAAGCCTTTTACAGCGCTTGTTCAAATAAGCGCTGTAAAAGGTCTCTTTATTTTATTTTTCAAAGAGTCTTTTACAGCGCTTTTCCCAATAAGCGCTGTAAAAGGTCTCCATCAGACACCAAATATAACCTTTTTTTTTTACTTTATTAAGTACATTTATTTTATTCTTTAAAATATAACTTTAATTAATATTATTAATTATAAATATTAACACATTAAAGTATAACTTTAATTAATATTATTAATTATTGTTGAATACATTAAAGTTATATTATAAATACTAACACATTTTTGAAATTCATAAATTATATTGGAACAGTATTCAACATTCAATTATTTAATGTCATATATTTAATTTTTCCTTTAATATTAGTTACTCTTGAGCGTTAAATACTCATTCTTGTCTACGTTGTCACACTTCAATTATTTAATGTCATATATTGTAAAAATTGTTATATACTTATGCGTTAAATACCCATCTACATTGTCACACTTGGAAGGTCTCGGTTCGAATCTGAATTAAGTGAACTTCGTAAATGTAAGCGCTTTTAAATTACAAGAGTCTTTTACAGCGCTTTTTAAAGTAAGCGCTGTAAAATGCATCTTTATTTAATTTTTAAAAGGGTCTTTTACAGCGCTTGTTAAGAAGAGCGCTGTAAAATGTCTCTTTATTTTATTTTTAAAAGGGCCTTGTACATCGTTTTTTTAAAAAGCGCTGTAAAAGGCCTTAGTATGTTATTTTTGTGTTTGTTTTATTTGGGTTCAATATTGGATGACTGTAACTTAGACATTTATTCCAATCAATTTGCCAATAATTCAAATTACATGCATAGTTCTTAAGAATTGAAATTGTCCAAATTTACATAAACATGCACTTCACCAAAGATCCTTATCCCCCACCCATCAACCAAACTATCCAAAAGCCAAAAACTTAAGTCCTAATTGAATCACTGGTTATGCTTGCCTTCTTAGACAACAATAAAACAAGAATAGAACCAGAATAATTCAGATTATAATACCACAATAATTCAATAAAACCAGAATAGAACCAGAATAGAACAATAATTCAGATTACAATAATTCAGATTACAACAATAAAACCAGAATAGAACAATAATTCAGATTACAACAATAATTCAGATTACATGCATGGCTTATATAAAACAATTAAACATGTACATTAAGATGCCCTTCTTCTTTTCTTGGTGGGATTCACATTTGTTTATCCATTTACAATACGAAACGATGGATTAATCCAAATTCCCTCATCATGATCATCTCTAAGATATAAACCGTCATCAGTTGAATCAATTTCATGTGGTTGTTGTGATGTTGCAAATAAAAGATCATTACCAACATCTTCATCATTATTGTTATCATCACTTATTTTATTGGTCGATAGGACAACAAACCATTTATCATCAGAAGGATCAGTGACATAAAACATTTGTTGAGCTTGCAACGCTAAAATAAAAGGCTCGTCTTTGTATCCCACCCTATTAAAATCCACAAACAAGAATCCTGACTCATCAATTCGAACGCCATTATTATTATCGAAGCACTTGCAACCAAATATAGGAACACGAAACATTGTGTAGTCTAACTCCCGTATGCGCTTGATAACCCCAAAATATGATAGATTTGCATATATTGGGTTTTTGTCTTTTGCACTGGAGACATGCATCGCTTCAGCTACGAGAGTGACTCCACTATTTTGCATAGTGGTCTGATCTTTGGTATAAAACGTGTAGCCGTTAATAACATAACCAGTGTAAGAAAAGACATGTAAGCTCGGACCATTTGCTAGCCACCTCAATCTTTGTGAAATTGAAAAAGGGTCTATATCAAATTTTGACTTTATGTGATTTTTTAACCATGTTATAAAACTTCGATTGTGCTCTTGAGTTATCCAATTTTGATTCCTATTCATTTTCAAACGAGATAACTGATCCATGTGTATTGTAACATACGGTTGAACCTCATCTTCATTGTGCAGAACATACAATTGTGCCTGCTCCCATTCTGTCCTTGATATAGTCAGCATTCTCCTTCCAATTATCCCTTCTCCTGATATTCTTCCCGAATGACGAGACATGGGAAGCCCTATGGGTTCAATCAACATTGGGCAGATATTCAGTACCAAATTCAGCAGCCTCTTCAACAATGTATCGTTCAGCAATACAACCTTCTGGTCGACTTCTACTTTTTACGTACCCTTTTAATATTTTCATATATCATTCTATCGGATACATCCATCTCATATAAGCTGGCCCAAAAAGTTGTGTCTCCTTAAACAGATGAAGAGTAAGGTGAACCATTATGTCAAAAAACGATGGTGGGAAATACATTTCAAGCTCACACAAAGTAACAACAATTTCCCTCTGCAATGTCGGTAATTTCTGAGGGTCGATCACTTTACTACAAATTTCCCTGAAGAAGAAACATAATCTAGTCAAGGCTAGTCGAACTTTTTCAGGTAAAACGGAACGTATACCTATTGGTAGCAAATGCTCCATTAGAATATGACAATCATGGGTCTTCAAACCTTTTAACTTGAGGTCTTTCATACAAACCAAATTTTTAATGTTCGAAGAGTATCCTTCTAGAACTTTAACTTCGTGTAGAAATTTACATAAAACAAATTTTTCCTTTCTAGATAGAGTATGAGCGGCTGGAGGTAGATATGTGCGATTTCCTTTCTTTACTGGAGCTAATTCATTTCTTATTCCCATATCGACCAAGTCCAATCTTGCGTTCATGCCATATTTAGACTTTCCTGGAACATTGAGTAACGTACCAATAACACTATCAAATACATTTTTTTCAATATGCATCACATCGAGGAAATGTCTTATATACAATGACTTCCAATATGGCAATTCAAAGAAAATTGACTTTTTCTTCCACCCAATTTTGACCAACTCTCCTGCAAAAGGTTTGCCAAATTTATTGGTCAAACCTTGTACTTTTTCAAGTATTTGATATCCATTCGGTGCTAAAGGAGCTTTACCTTCCTCTGATTTTCCATTAAATGCATTTCTCCGCCCACGATACTGATGACTATAAGGTAAAAATCTACGATGTCCAAGAAACGCATTCTTCTTACAATGTTTCAACCGCATCCAATTTGTACTCTCTTCACATATAGGACATGCACACTGACCTTTAATGCTATATCCTGATAAATTACCATATGTTGGAAAATCATTAATTGTGCCGAACAACATAGCCCTCAAATTGAAACATTCTTTCTTATATCCATCATAAACTTCCACACCTGTCTCCCACATACGTTTTAAATCTTCGATTAGAGGAATCAAGTATACGTCGATATCATTCCCCGGTTGTTTGGGTCCAGAAATTAACAGAGACAACATCATAAACTTACGCTTCATACATAACCATGGAGGTAGGTTATATATTACCAAAATCACAGGCCACGTGCTGTGTGAGATGCTTTGAAGACCATGTGGATTCATTCCATCAGTAGAAAGTGCAAGTCTTAGATTTCTTGACTCTATCCCGAATTCAGGATACTTGTGATCAATTTTTGCCCATTGTGGGGAATCTGCAGGGTGTCGAAACATTCCATCTCTAATTCTTTCATCTGCATGCCAAGTCAAGTGTTTTGAATCTCCTTCACTTCGATACATGCGCCTAAATCTTGGTATTATAGGAAAATACCACACGACTTTTGCTGGAGTAGATTCTTTCTTATTATATCGAGAGACATTGCATTTCGAACACGCATTAAGTAGTTCATATTCATTTCGAAATAAAATGCAATCGTTAGGACACGCATGAATCCTTTCGTAACTCATGCCAATAGAACACAAAATACGTTTAGCCTCGTAGGTTCGACTGGGAAGTTCATTATCATCTGGCAACATATCTTTTATGAGTGTTAATAATTCTGTAAAGCTTTTATCAGACCATCCATTACTCGCTTTTAAGTTGTACAACTTTAATATTGTCGAAAATCTTGTGAATTTAGTACAACCATTATATAATTCTTTCTCTGCATCACTCAACAAACTTTCAAACATTTTAGGACAATCTCGAAGATCTTCTTCAACTGCTTTTGCGATCTCATCAACTTGGTCCGACTCATATGTATCTGTATCGAAGTCAGTTGAAGCATATGTCGAACTATTCTCAAAATTAATGTTTCCTTTTTTTTTCTCACCATGTCTTATCCAACATGTGTAGCTTTGATCAATTCCATTACATATTAGATGTACTTCTTCTCTAACACGTTTTCCAAAACAACATTTTAAACAAGGACAAACTACTCTATTTGGATCTTTTGCATTCTTCACTGCAAACTCAACAAACTCCTTCACTCCAATTTCATACTCTTTTGACAATCGATTGGCTGACATCCATTTCCTATCCATATTATACCACCTATATAAATGCAGTTACAAAACTAATAAGCTTTCAATACAGAACTAATAAACTAATAAGCTTTCAATACAAAACTAATAAGCTAATAAGCTTACAAAACTAATAAACTAATAAGCTTACAAAACTAATAAACTAATAAGCTTTCAATACAAAACATATCAACAAGTTTAAAAAATAAACCACTATCAACATATCTAATAACAATTTCAATACAGAAAATATTTCAAAACATAACAGATCATGTGATATGAGTTTTTGACAATTTTTGACAATTTCAAAACATAACAAATCATGTGGTATATATGTGTAGAAGAGATTTAATATATAACACTTTTTAGTTTTCAATTATTAAAAAACTAAAGATTTTTTGACAAAAACATGTTTAAAAAATACTTGAGACAACGTAGATGGCTGCACAGTACGTAGAGGATATTAGGGTTTTGAAAGATGTAGAGGATATGATATGAGGGTTTCCAACGTATATAATTATTTGAAATATGCATTTTACAGCTCTTGTGAAAAAAGCGCTGTAATAGGTAGTTAAATTCAATGAAAGCGCATGTATTTTACAGCGCTTGTGAAAAAAGCGCTGTAATAGGTAGTTCAATTATTTGAAAGCGCGTGCCTTTTACAGCGCTTGTGAGAAAAGCGCTGTAAAATAATACGCGAAAGCGCTTCATTTTACAGCGCTTTTTGGACAAGCGTTGTAAAAGCCTTATAAGGTTATGCACAAACATTATAAGACATACAACAGCGCTTCTTTTAGAGGCTTGTCATAATAAGCGCTGTAAAAGGCTCCGTTATTTTTAAAATATATTTTCAACAGCGCTTGTGTTTAGCTAGCGCTGTAAAAGGGGCGCTGTTAAATGTCATTTTTGGCGTAGTGATCCCACCGGCGGCGAAAATATATTCCAGCAGTGGATATAAGGTGATGTACTTAATTGTATTTGAATTTACTAAACAAAGAAAGTGGAAAATAGAAAACATTTTGTGTTAATAATTCCAAAAATAACTTTCAACTACATTAATACGTAATAACTACCCCTGATCTGATAACTCAGACCAATTACCCCGACGCATGATCAGATAACGACTCTCAACCTACAAGTTGACCTACAATCTATAACCAAAACTCCAAAGTCCCAAAGAAATCCAAACTAAAGCTCTGATACCACAATGTAACACCTCGAATTTTAACAGTGCGAGTATTCTCGGCAGACACCTGCATAAAAGCACTGCCCCAAGAATCTCTACTTTCCCCACATCACATCAAAATTTGGAACATGGACTCATTAAAAGAAAAAGTCATCTGACAGTTTAAGCATAGATACAATCTTCCAAAATGAAATAAATACAATCCCAAGAGAAAGACATCTAGTCCTTATACAACCACCTAATCTGATCATGCTACAAAACTACACTACCCTGATGATCTCCACGCACCCCGCAAGATCCTCCTGACACAGCTTTGGTCAAGTATGACTAACTACTTTCCCATCTCCAGGGTACTAACCGGTAGGATGATTTTGGTTCTTATCTGAGGGCAAAGCCCAGATTTCCACAATAATGGTAAAGGTCACCAACCGAAATTAACGAACATCACATAACAAAATTCTTATATTTTCAAATGCTCGAAAGAACCTTTCGTCTTAGCATACTCCTCGAAAAGGTTTTCATATGTCCAAAAATGCATAAACAATGTTGAAAAATGAAGTTTTGACAAACTGCATTGTCGTAGTCAAATACAATTGAGAAAAAGCAGATTTTCAATTCTAAAATGGCTCTGAATCAATCAACAGTTCAAACATTAATATTATCAATTGTGAACACATAATTAACACCAAATTAATCTCCACAAATTCACCCCTCAATCACACATCGAATATTCTTTAAATCAATTATGAACACATAAATACATCAGAACTTAATCAACCCAACTCCACACCTCAAAGCAATTACGATAAATCACAACAACAACCGAATATGTATATACAATCATCAAAGTATAACAAACATGACTTGCGTGCCAAGCACCCTAATTCAATGCGTATATGCCAAAATACATCATTCCGGAATTCCAAACCAAAACCCTCCTCGAGGGGCGTAAATCATAATTGTACAGCCTCTCACAGGCCAATACTAATTAACGAGGTGCAATCTCTCACGGATCAACACGATTTACTAGCGTGCAGTCTCTCACAGACCAGCACGACATACAAGAGTGCAGTCGCTCACAGACCAACACAATTTTCTAGAGTGCAATCGCTCACATATCTGCATATTCTAGAGTGCAATCTCTCACAGATCAACACGATGCGACAATCCCTGCAAGGATAAGATGAACCAACAATTCACATGGCATCATCCTGTGGCCCATTACGGTCACCACTATCACCATGGCTCCATCGCGGTCACCATGTACTATGAAATGCATGAGGATACTCTGACTCTTTTCACCACAATCATTAAGTATATGCAGCTATTAAAAGATTCCCCATTTTTAATACTCATTTAACACTAATGATTTTTCAGACACAACACATAGCATACTCAAACATATTTATTCACACCAATTAAAATTTCCACAACCACCCATAAATCACATCTCCAAATTCCATTCACACCTAAATTGAATTAAATTCATTTTCCACCAAGTCACACATAAATTTTATTTCAAAAATTCATAATATTAATTATGAACACATAAATTTCACCTAACATAAATCATCAAAATTTCCAAACATTAATCACCATATTCAATCTCTAAAATTTTCAACCATAAATCACCACAACAACATTAATATATCAGAGTTCTCCCCACCGTTAACTCGGTGCCAACGGTCTCGATTCCTTTTCGAGACTCAAGGAGCTAACTACATAAACATGAATATTTATAACAACTTGTTCACAATAAAACTAATCCAAACACAACAAAATTTCCAAAATTAAATCTTTCTAACACACCAAAGTTTTAAAACCAAATAATCTATATTATTTACTTAAAACTAAATAAAACAAATATCGTCAAAATTTAACGTACACACACTCGACTATTAAAGCACCGAAAATTTTGAGTTATTAAAATACTCTAAACTTTTTATCTTTTTAAAATCAATCAAAGAGAAATTAAAAGAGTAACATTTTGAACTCTAATCATTTTTAATTTCAATCTATCATTTTGCTCAAACTCTTTAACTTAGTTAAAATTTGAACTTTTTCACGACTTTAACAACGCTAATTTTTTTGTAAAATTTCTATTTCAGTTCAAACTCATTTATGTGAAAATAACTCATTACGTAACTCAAACTCATCAAATTTAATTATCGCCAATTCACACCGACAACAATCAATTCAATTCCACAACACACCTATAACACCTCAATTAAATTTCAACAATTCAACATAACTCACCCAAATTCAAAACTCCACATTTTTACACATAAACCACCAAATTTCATCAATTCATTTTCTACAAAATCCACAAATAAATCATATCTCAAAAATTCATAATAATAATTATGAACATATATATCACACGAAACTTGAATCACCACAAACCACACCTCAAATTTAAATTCCACTAAATTACACATAATCACATTAAATTAATTTTTCACAAAATCACACCTCAAATACATCAAATTTCTTTTCTACAAAATCACAAATAATGTCCTAAATGCAAACTAAAAGTTTGGAATGAGCCCTTACCTTAACGATAGCTCTAATACGCGATTACGGTACTGTAATTAATTCTGGTAAAATTTAAGTTCGTGACATCGCGTCGAGAACTATCTCACTAGCACCGCAACGAGGCAGTGAGCAACTTTCTCTTCTATCACTTCTTGAACCGAATCTTAGATCTAAGAGAAAAGTAAAGGTTTTTGTATTTGTGGGTTTTGAAAACAGACAAAATTTAGAAACAGTGAAGGAGGAAGAAGAAGAATCTCGCGAGGCCTGTTTCTCTTCCTTGCTTTTTCCTTTCTTATATATATATATATATATATATATATATATATATATATTAAAATAATAATATAGTATTATAATTTAAACCAACTAATAAATATCTAACATTATAGATATTTTTGAAAAAAAAATCATTATACATCACTTTTCAAATTACTTTTTCGAAAAAAAAAATATCTGTTATCGCCACAACTCAATTGACAAATGAATTTCTTAGCAATAAGTGACATTTTTTTAAAAACTATCCGATATTAAATTTTTTGTAACATAATCAAATTATTTTCCTATAAATAATCTTAATTGGGTCTCAAAAATATATATATATTAAAATATATATAAATATTAAACATATTTTTATCTCTAATAAAATATGATTTTGATATTTAATTCTCAAAATAAAATTGAATTGTGCTAAATGCCTAAGCAATTTAACACAAAATACCCTAAAATCGCATAAATTAGAATTTAGAAAATTAAGGGTTTTATACAACCTCCCTTAAAGTTTTGTCTCCAAGGCACAAAATTATAGTACTCTTTGTTTTTTCAATCAGTTATTCCTTTTCTCGAGTAGACATTGTTGGAGGAAGAGTTGATTCACCCTTCAACGCATTCACCAAACCTTATTGTACTAGAACAACATGCATATTTATCTTCCATAGGCCAAAGTCATTTGATCCATTGAACTTTTCAATATCAAGCTTTGTGGTTCCAACCATTGTTGTTCCCTTCCTCACAAACAAAGCCAATTGTTAAAACAATATTGTGATCTACAATAAGAATTAACCAACAAAATAGAAGACAAACAATTATAGAAAAAGAAACGAAACAAAGAACGTTCTTGATTTTCTGCTGAAAACAGAGAATGTTCTACAAACACACACAAAAAAAAAACGTTTAACGTGCTCCTTTATGTAGTTTTAAAAATCAGTTTTTTACAAAATCAAAGTAAACAAAAATTAAAGAAAGATAGGATAAGAATAACACCCATATATTTATGTGTTCAATCTCAATTGATGAGATCTACGTCACGGGTAGGGGGTGAGAATAAGTCAGGCCAGACCAGACTTTGAAAGGTCTGAGTGTAGCATACAATTTATTTTTTAGCCCTAAGCCTAGCCTAAAAGCTTTTTAAAAAACCTTATTCAAATTAAAGCATGTAAATGCTCTACTCATATCACATGATGTTCTCCACATACCAATATCAATATACATATCCATATATATTAAACAAAAAATAAATTTTTTTAACAAAATAATTTAAAAAAAATATGAGTTTAGTCCAATTGCAATTAATGGACCAAAGCAGAGATTGGGTTAGGCATAAAAGTTATTAGGTGGTTTTTCTCTTGTCTTTTATGTTTTCAAATACATATTTGAATTGTTCAATCTGAATATAAAATACACCTCTAAATCCGCAGATCATGTAAATTTTTTTTTTTTTTTTGAGTTTTTAGAGAAAACATGAGAAGAGAAAAAAGAAGCTCACAGCTTATTAAGGATGCCAACCAACTCAAACGTGTTGATTGAACAGAGAAGAAGCAATCAATTATAGTTCACAACACCATAGCTAAATTTGTTGAGTATCGAAGTACTTATTGACCACCATTGCTATTGCTTTCACCATGACAACCTCCATTTCTTGCGTTCTCATCCTCCTCGTGGACACATAGTTGTGAAATCTATTTGAGAGTTCAAGGTTATGAGAGCAACAACATGTCAAATGATTCAAAATCATAAGAGACTAACATTATATCTGCATTTAAAACCTTAAGACATGTATGTCATATCTCTTATATATTCAATATTTAACTTGTTCATAGTTAATGTGAGACTAAATACTCACACTTGACTCCACCAATGTTACTCTCACATGAGAGTTTCTAATATTGTATATTTGCATTGCCGTTACACCAAGATAAAGTGGCAAAGCTTCGTAGCCACTCCAGAGTCCTTAGGAATTTTTTAAAATGCTAACTTGTAAGATAAGTTACAAAAACAACTTCAATATAATTACAAAATAAATTAAATCTATCGACCTAAATTCTCTTAAATTCAATTGTGTGGGTTGTGAGTTTCAACTAGAGATATAAAAATCAAATCAAATGATCTGATAAGAGTGACAATTTAATCAAAATTAATTAAATTGATTTGATATTTTTTTGTATGGGTTCGAGTCCAATTTGAGCCAAACAAAATAAATTCAACATTTATTTATTTGAATATAATATCGTGTAATTTAAAATACACTGCCCAATATTCAAACCAAACAATTATTTTCCATCATCTTATATCAATGTTTTTATCTTAAAAAAATGTGTTTTGTTGAAAAATATTTTAAATCTTCATCTAAAATTTTACATCATTGAACATATGAGTCACTTCTTTGATATATTCAATATTCGACTCATTCCTAATAAATATAGAAATAACCACTAATAATTGCATCTAATAAAATATTATATCTCTTACATTTCGAAATTGAACTAGAAATTAAGTGTAAGATACAAATTTTAAAAATAAATTTTGAAATGCATAGCGTATACAAAATATTTAAGATATATTTAAAGTTAATATTATCAAATAAATGTAAAAGAATTAACTTTTAAATTTGGACTAAGACTAACATTTGTATATACAAAATATCTGAGATATGTTTAAAGTTAATGTTATCAAATAAATATAAAAGAACCAACTTTTAAACTTAGACTAAAACTAACATTTGTACCAAAAAAACTAAGGTAGAACAAAGTCTAACATTTGTCTAAAAAAAGAAGACAATATTACTTGGCAATACCCCTCATATGAGGCACTCTTGTCAAAGCTAAACATTAAAATAGTTGGAATCATAATTGAGTTTGTTTCTATGTTGTGGTAGTATCTTAATAAGGAAAGCAAGAAACAAATTTAAACCAAAGAATGAATTTAAAAAGAAGAACCTTGGATTTGATCATTGTAAGTGAACTCATGGTGAAGAGCTTGATCAATGATATCAGCAACATAATCATGTGAATTGGTAATGCTGCTTCGAAAAAGATAAAATAAATTACATTTATAATAAATATTTATTTTATTAAAAGGTATTTAAGACTACATATATTAAGTTAAACACATTATAAAACATCATATTAAATTTATACAAAAAAATATAAAGATTAAAAATTATCATAACATATTAGTATTAAAAAACTTTATAAAGATTTGAGTACCATGAGGTTGTGTCGGTCCCCTTCAGCTCTACCCCTTCTTAAATTCCTCTTGATTCATAATTGAACTAATATAAAAGATAGTAAAATTATTTTTGGTGTGAGGGTAACGACAACTAAAGTTAAAAGGTCACACATATGCTGATTGAAAATGTCAACCAAAAGCACAACTATTTGACAATTAGAGTGATATTTTTTAGGAAAAAAATATATCTTTTAGAGTTAATTTAATTTTTGTTTATATCATTTAAGTTTATTTATTTTTATTTGGTTATTAAGTTATAAAAAATATTAAATTATATATACAATTTTTTAAGTTTAAATTTTTTTTGAATTATTGTCATAAAATATTAAATTTTAATTTAAATGTCGCAACAAATTGATTGTTCAAATTAATTTACATGAAAAAAGTTAAAGACAATGGAAACAATAAAAATAGTTTTAGCCTCAAACAATGGAAACAACGTTTTGAGATTTTTAAAATAAAAATAGTGAGAAAAATATTAAATTTATATTCTCTTATATTTATTACTTAAAGTAAAAATGAAAAACGGAAACATCATTATAAATATACTCTAATTTGCATATCTCTATGTAATACCAAATAATATGCACTTGTAAGTAATACCAAATGATATACACTTGCATGTCTCTATGTAATACCAAATAATATGCACTTATAAGTAGAAGATTGTATTTGGAGATCACCAATCACTAGATGACCATATTTAGTTATATGTTTTTTGAGTACTCTACCATGAATAATGGTCAAAGGCACTAACAATATATGTACAAAGGTTTGGAAGCCAAACTTTAGAATTGTACAATCAAGTAAAAAAATGTTTTTTTTTAGTAAATCAAATAAAAAATGTTGCTACATTGGAAAGATGTTGGTTTAGCTCAATAATGTGATCTTTACCATGATTTATACATAAATAATTAAGATGGCCAAAATTAAAAGAATTTGTTGACCTATTATATTCTTAATTAACTTAATTGACCATAGAAATCGTATCAACTTAATCATGGAAAATTATGCTATTATATGCAAATGATGCAACACGAAAAACCATCGAAAACCTACTTATTAATTTTCTATTCACAATATATCCTTGATCTTCTTTCCCCACATCTTCATGATCTCCTTTTGTTTTTACAATATATCGGTTGAGATTTTTCAATCATGATAATTCAAGAATAAAGTTTAGAAAAGAAGCAAGATAAATAAAAAGTGCATTATTGTCGGAATGCCCTTATGTGTACAAAATAGTTGTAAATAAATTCATTAAAGACCGGTTTGGTAACCAAATAAGAGAGATGATAGAATAATAAGCTACCATATGTTAATCTTAATTTTAATATATATATAATGATTTGATCTTGAATTTTATTATATTAGATTTATTTTAGTCAATTATATCAGACACTGAAGTTACAATTTTACCTTGAATAGGATTAGAAAATAATTTAGTTATTTATGTTGATAAAATATAATTTAAAATATAATTACATATAAATATATATTAAAAAAATGAAATTCGATTAAATTAAATATTAGAAATTTATACATGGCCATTGCATATGTATCAACAACATATGTATCAAATATCACATTTCAATTATGATCTGTTTATGAACAACATATGTATCAAATTAACTAGTAGTTCTTATTACAAGATTTTATTGGTTCATCACACTTGATTATGAAATGAAATATCATAATCAATGGAAATATTAATCCACTTTGATTAGCCAGAGTGTGCGACTAAAAATCTTAATTAGGATACTTCAACAAATTAAAAGAAAGTTTGGAAGATAGGAAACAAGGGCTGGATGTGTCGGAATAAACATGACATGCACTTGTTTATGCACTTCTTTAGCATATTGTATTATCTATATTTCTTAATTAAACAATTAAAATATGTGAAATTGAGTAATCCCAAAATTAACTTCAATTATATTTCCTCTTTTTCCCTGCTGACTTTGATATATGACATTTATCCTTATACTCTATTAATTATCATATCTTTTATCTTTATACTTTAAATCCATTTATTTATCACCTCTAGTACATTAATTATAGGAAGCATATAAAACTATTTTGTAATCTCACCATATACAATATTATTTAAAATAAATATCATCTAAATTGTACTCCCCCATATAAAATAATCCTAACTTTAACCCTTAGAAATGGAAAGTTTCCAAAACATATCCATTTTCATTTTTGACTTGAAAACTATATGAACAATATTTATGTAAATAACCACATTCTAAGTAGCTTAGTGGACAAGCTGGAACACACTTTAACCATCTTTTATCTCCTTTCTTGAATTTTTTATCTTCATAAAATATATATACACATTAATCCCAAAAACAAAAATCTAAATATGTAGAAGTACATTATAAAGGCCTCCAAATATAATCAAATAATTCTTACATGAAATATATTAATTTAGCTATAAAAAAAACGGTAAAAATGCAATATGATAGAGTACTTTGTATTGATAGAATAAACTTTGTATAAAATGAAAAAAGATTATTATTGAATGATTTTATTATATGAATATATGGAAGTTGGCTAGGGTTGCCAATTGTGGCGGGTAAAGTATGTGTGAATGAAGACAAAGAGGAGGGAGAGAGTGTGTGGTCCCTTCAAAGTCATTAAGGGGAGTTGCCAGGCAATAAGCTTCTTCATTTGATAATAATAATAATACTAGTAACATTTTTTTACCTATAAAGAGTATTATTTAATCATGTATTTTTATCCTTAAAAATGTTACAAAAATAATCATTTTTTTTAAATAATCAATTAAATTGTTGAGAGTTTCTCACACTAAAATAATTCATTTGTTTTAAATTAATCCATAAGAGCTATTTCTAAAATATTACTCACGAAAACGTAAAATAGTAGGTAGTTTTAGAAATCACAATATCCTTTTAATTCTCAACAAATTTGTACCAAATTCAAATGCACTTGAAAACTAGTAAACTTTTCCAAACTCCAATTTTGAATACAGGAAGATAATTAAGATCAAAATTATCCCACAAAAGGAGAGATGTGAAATCATAGTCAACTATATATTTTGATACACAACCCAATATCCCAACAATATAATGGGAAAAGCCTAACTTGTGTGTAAGCCACTTTCCCTTAATTATATACAAACAAACAAAAGCAAATGTGGTATATATAGGAAACAGCCAAATCCCCATTTATAGACAAATTATATGTCTCATCATCTTTCTATGAACAACATATTTATGGATATATTGAATATATTAATATAGCACTATATGCAAATCTAAACAAAACTTGGAGAATTCCGACAAATGGCCTTAATGAACACAAGCTTAGTGGAAACTCATCATTTTCCCTATATAAACATATAGAAGGCTTTTTCTCTCCAAAACAAACAAAAACATCTCACTGCAAAAGCTCATAAGACACAATTGAGCTCATAAGACACAATTATATAAAAACAACAATAATGAACCATGAAGAATCCCATACCAAATTATATGCTCACTTCTAATTATAGATTTCCTTCTATTTTAGTATAGACACACTAATTTTCTAACAAAATTTAAATACCATAAATCCAGAGTTAGGAACAAACAAAATGCATAAGACACAATGATTTGAAAACAACAATAATATTGAACCATGACCAACCTCATATGCTAGCCTTTTATCTACAACAATAATCAACCATGATCAAATCATATGCACACTTCTCCACTATATATTCACCTCTAGTGCACTCAAATTCTCAACAAGCTAGCTTAAATACCATCAAATTATTTCTCAACAAGCTAGGTTAAATACCATATCAAATCCATTGAGTTATAAAAAACAACAACAATGAACCATCAACCAACCCAAGACCAAAGCATGCTCATTTCTCAACAAGGTTAATTACCATCAAATCCATGCACTTTAATTAATTAGCATTTTCTTGTATCATATGTTATAATATTAATTATATAATTATTATTTTTTTAGCGGAGAATAAGAAGGCAAGACAAAGAGGTGAGAACAAAAAGACAAAGCTAAGTGAAGATCAAGTTAATTTGCTTGAACAACATTTTGAAAATCAACACAATCTTGGGTTAGAAAGGAAACATATGCTTGCAATGGAGCTAGGTTTGGATCCTAGACAAGTTTCTATTTGGTTTCAAAATAGAAGAGTTCATTGGAAGAACAAAAAAACTTGAAGAAGACTACTCAAATCTTCAAAAAATTAATGAATCCACTATGCTCGAGAAATGTTCCCTTGAAAATGAGGTATATATATTTTTATTTTATTATTACAACTAACCTAGCTATAATTTCAATAAACTATATGTTAATTTTTTTCTTCAAAAATTAACTATTATTTAAAAGCAAGAGTTCGTGAATTTTGCAAGTGATAGAGACAATTTCATTGGCTCATATATACTCTAATTAAATTGTGCTTAGGGAACTCAACCACAAGTGGATTGGATATATATTTTGTTGGAACTCATATATAATCTGACCATACTTTTTTTGAATATATACTCTAACCACAAGGAAACTCATATATACTCTAATTAACTTTTAACCATACTCTAACTATCTAATTACTACTATTTTGAATTATATCCAACATATTTTACACTAGAGTCTAGAGAGTTAATTTGAATGTTAAAACTACCATGTTTTCCTTAAATAATTTTTTAGCTAGCCAAAGTAACGTAAATTTGTCGCAGAAATGCCACCATGTTTCTTCTCTAGTGGTCTTGAAATTTTTTATTCTTTATATTGTTGTTATTTTAGCTCTACATGTCATTGTTGTCTTTATTTATTTAAAAAAGTTGTTTGTGTATTTAAGGTTTTAAGCATTTGCAGGCAACTTAGACCCCACCATGTTTCTTCTCTAGAGGTCTTGAAATTTTTGTATTCTTTATATTGTTGTTACTTTAGCTCTACATGTCTTTGTTGTCTTTATTTATTTAAAATATATAGTTGTTTGTGTAGTTTAATTGGATTTAAGCACTTGCATGCAACTTAGACCCCACCATGTTTCTTCTCTAGTGAGTGGTCTTGAAATTTTTTTATTCTTTGTTGTCTTTATTTATTTAAAATAGTTGTTTGTGTAGTTTAAGGATTTAAGCACTTGAAAGCAACTTAGACCCACCACATGAATGTGCATATGGGCCTACCCTAGGCTCTAATCAACGTCTACCTGTTCTATTTTATTAAATAATCTTAACTTTTTATAATCTTTGTATAGGTTTTAAAGCTAAGGGAGCAACTTTGTGAGGCAGAGAAAGAGATTCAAAGGCTTCGAGAACCCATTGAAATAGTCGACCCAAGTAATATCGCTAGTACTTCATCACATGACCCACCATTTCTAGGTGAATTTAGAGTTGATGTACGGGATGATTTGTTTCGTGTGTCTAATGAGACACATTTCTCGAATGACATTGAATGGATCAATTACTATAACTAGCTAGTGTGTGTATTTAGGCATTTGTAAGATAATGTGAATGTGAATTATATGGTCCATGTGAATGTGAATTACATGGCCAATATGCTAGTGTGTGTGTTTAATTTGACTATGGTTTGGGAATGTAATATATATCCATTAACATAATGATTTTTATTTTGACTCCCAAATGGCAATATCTTTTTTGGTTGTGCTATATTAGTAGAGGATATATATATATACTATAACGATGTGTCGTGTGCTTGCGTCTCATCAAATTATACAAATTTGAAATTAATTATTTACTGAAACTGTTCATTGGATAAGCTAGGCTGTCCTAAGCCTTCTTTAGAGTCTATACAGCTGCAAGTTAAAGAACAAAACACAACAATTATATGTTAAAACTTTAAATCACTAATAATATCAAATCTATGGAGTATAGTCTTTTTTTTAATGAAATTTTTAGATGTAGATACAACATCATCTATCATGCACCATTTTTTTCCTCTAACCATATGGTTCTAACTAGCATTGATAATCACAATGACATCCTGCCAAAACATTATTTTTGTTATGTTTTAATTAATTTAGATTCTCTAGAGTAATTTATTTAAATTGAAAATAATTAATCTCAAAATGATGCATACTCAAATATTGAGAAAATGAGTTTTCAATTATACAACAACACTTTTAACTTTACAAATTTTCCTTATAAATTTTGATTTTAAATGTTATATATATGAATCATGTTAATGTATTTGGCCAGTAACAAAATCTGCAATGGCAAAGGACTATTCACCACAACAGCTCTCACTGTCAGTCTCAAACACTATGCTCCTTTTTCATCTCTCACTCTGTTCTTCTGAGAACGACCAAAGTGTTGACTATGTTTCCGATTTTGACGATAATTTTGTGTTTGATATTGATCGATGTTTACTTCTGAATTGTGATAAATTAAACATTGGTGAAATGATTGGAGAAGGATCTTACTCTACTGTATATAAAGGATGGTTAGTTTTTCTTTTAATCTAATTTTGTGCTTATGATTATTACTTGTTCATAATTTTGTGCATATGTATTTTAGTGTGATGGTTTTATTTTTTAATTTGTATGTCCCTCAACAAAAACACTTTTTTATTTGTATGATTAACTTATTCACTGATTCTGCATCCAAATTTAATTATAACGTATGTGTTACAATTGGTTAATTATTATATGTAGAGTAAATGCTTGAGTTCAATTTTGATCATTGTAGATTTGTGGTCCAGTTGATTCTTTATTTCTTGAATTTTTGTGAAAAAAAAAATTAACATTTATATTCATACAAATACATAAAAAAATACTAGTTGACTAATTATAACGTATAGTTAATTGAAATTTTGTGTAGTGATTTTATTTTTAATTTATGTGAATGATAAGATTACATTAAACACGTTCTCAGATTTTGATTAGCCACTTGATTGAGACCTATTGTTATTTTGAGTATTGAACTAGTAAATGAAAGATTGTATTTTGTATTTGTAATGTTCGAATCAGATGGTTATCTCTGCAGAGCGGCACAAGGCACAAGGGTAAGGCCAACAGAGAAAGCCCTCCTCCGTGACAAACAAAATTTTTATTTAATAAAAAGACCATAATTTTTTTTTATTTGATAAAAATTTCTCAAATCTTTTTTATTTAATAAAAAGACATCGTATTCTAATATTTTTAAAATAAAAACCGATAAAATCTTATATAAATTAAATAAAACATTTAATTTTTGTTGTAAATTATTTAATACTTGAAAATGTCATTAATTCTGTTAAAGAAATTTTGTATAGTTATTAAATAAAATTTTAATAATTTATTTTTAATAATTTTTAAAAATATCTTGTCCCATAATTTTGCTTTAGGTCTCGTAACGTGTGAAGTCTCTCTTAATTGTTTGTTTATATTGTTAATACTAATATAATCAATAATTTATTTATTTCAAGTATGAAAGTTGTCCGGTAGCGATTAAGATAATACTCCCTCAAAGAACAAACGACGCTACACCATAATGTAAGGCCAAATTTCAGAGGGAGGTGAAGTTATTATCTAGGATTGAACATAGAAATGTTGTGAAGCTATATTTCCTTTAAAAAAATTATGAAATTCTCTTTTATTCAAAACTTTACTTAATTAAAAATTAAGGTAAAATATATGTGTAGTTATACATAAATATTAAATTTTTTATTTAAATTTGTTTTTTATGTTTGTAAAAGTTATAATGTTGAACTAATTTTATTATAATTTTATTCCAATCATTTTAAGTTAGAGATTTTTAAAATTGTATTATGAGGTTTGTCATGAATCATATAGAAAATAACATAATAAGTTTTTGTGTAATTTCATGATAGAAAATTTTGTGTTTAATTTCAAAAACTTTAAAATATATCTCACTAAAATTCTCTTTAGTTTAATATTTTTTTTTAAATTTGATTGAAATTTTATGTTTTTATTATTATTACAGTCAAAATTCTTTAAAAATTGTACGAATTTATTCAAAAAAATTAGAGAATTTTAAACTTCAATTTTGTTGGTTTGAAATTAAAATCATTAGCGTGAATATTTGCAACTTAACACTAATAAAGAACCAACTTATTATACAAAAAGTTAAATAATTAATATATTATTTTCGTATAATATTTTATCAAAAATTAATTATGTGGATCACAAACTAGAGTTAATTTTCATAGGCAGTTGCTTGTGCTGTGAGTTCCAAATGTTGAAGTATTTGCATCAATGGATTTCTAATGAAATTACTTTATATTTTCCTTTAAAACTCTATGTTTTCAAATTGATCTATTCATTATTTTATATCAATAAGTAAAATCGAACGGTACTAATCACTAATTTGAATATACTTAAATTAATCTCTCTCACTATTTGAAATAAAATAGAATTAGTGACCAAATATAGAGAAGAAAAAAAATTAAATTCATCACTAGTATTATTGTTGCTAAATTTTGTGAAAGAGATTTCTTACTTTTTGTCGCCTCCTATGCTAATTTGATTTTCCTTAGTATACCATCCTTTTTTTAATTGGTTTATCTTTTATTTTATGGGATATATGAATTTTTTCGCTCCCTAAATTTACGTTGCTAACTGCTTATCAAAAAAAGAAATAAAAAAAAATTATATTATTAATTTTTTTATTAGTAAAAATATTT
>JBBPBT010000881.1:1709657-1731482 GCA_037974875.1 Cicer bijugum | reverse complement strand
CTGACTTTGTTCAATAATTTAACAACTTTATTATCCCACATGAAATTTATATAAAAGAGGACAATTAAATCTTTGATAATAATTAAAAATAGAAAATTAATTTTTTGATATGGATTAAATGAACAACCTTAGAGTCCCTTTCAAAGCTTAATTACCTATTTTTAATTATAATCAATAACCTAATTGTCATTTTTTTTATAAAAATGACATGTGTGATAATCAAGTTGATGACAAATCAACAATGTAACACCCCGGCCATGGAAATCTGGCGAGTTTTTGCCTTCTGTGGGATTCGAGCCCGATACCTAGGGGATAAGTACCGCCTCCATACAGTTCCCACTAAGTTAATCCGGTTTAATTATTTTTTCTTAAAGATTAAATTTTTATTTTTCTCAACGATAAAATTGAATCTCTCCCAATTTTTTAGGGACCAAAATGAGCTTTTATTATTTTAGTTTATATATATATATATAGTGCTATCCTTTTTGAATTGTGTTATCTTTGCTTTAATCAAATTTCTTATTTATATTTCTAAAATATTTATTTGCTCAAAGTTTTAGAAACAAGCTGATGACTTAGGTTATTTTTGCAGTTTTGAAGAGCATTTATCCAACAACTTTTTCTTTAGAACAATATTTAAATTATGCTCTACATATTTCTCAAGCTATGGAATATTTGCATGCAAATGACATCATTCATCGTGATCTCAAGCCTGGTAATTTTTCTCTGCTTTTTTTATTCATCTTTTGCTTGTGCTTTTGAGAATGCTTCAAAATCAAGTGAAATAAATGCTTAAGCTAAATTATAATGTTTTTTTAGGTAATTTACTGCTTACAGAAGACAAGATTAATGTTAAACTTGCTGACTTTGACACAGCTAGAGAAGATATATGTGATGAGATGACATGTGAAGCTGGTAGTTGTAGATATATGGCTCCTGATGTATATATATTTCTTTCCTTATATATGTTAATAGTTATAGATAATTTTTTTGATATGTTAAAAGTTTCACAAACATAGGAGATAAGAGCCAACAATGTAGCTTTTATAATGATAAATTAGATCTATAATATAAAAACAGAATATAATATCATTTAGAATAGATAATATAAATGTGTTTCCACATAAGAATACATAATTAATTAGTATAGAATCTGATTATAAATATTGCTGAAATCTTCGTAATGTTTACTTTACATGTTTAATTAATTGTTCCTATATTTGCATTGACTATATAGCTATTCAGTAAAGATCCACTTCCAAAGGGAGCAAAGAAAAACTATGATCGTAAGGCAGATGTGTACAGGTTTGCAATAGTTATGTGGTCTTTAATCAAAAATCAAACTCCATTTAAAGAAAGGAAAGACTTCATGGCAGCATATGCTATGGCTAACGTATGTATTTAATTACACCTCTAATCTTTTACTCTTTTCATTCTATATTTTTTTAACATAATCTTTTAATAAATTTCAATAAACGTGTTTCTTACAAGATTTTGTGTTCTCTTCACTTCATTTTTTGATGAGGTGCTTGCCATATATGCTTGCTGTTATATTATAGTTAATTATCTTAATAGTATATATTTAGTTATCTCAAATAAATATATTTATCGAAAATCAATAAAAAAAAATATATCATTTAATTAATAAATATATTCATCGATATTTTCAGTTTTTACGGTAATTACATAAAAAACTTTGTAATAAAAAAAATTATATTAACTTTAATTTTCATATTTCGTCTCAAAATTTATAGTAGTTTGGTTCACCTTATAATTAAGAAATGTTGTTGGTTATGATTGCAGAATTTGAGACCAAGTGTGGATGGATTTCCAAAAGATATACTCCCTTTGTTGCAATCATGTTCGGAAGGTGACCCAAACCTACGACCCGAATTCACCGAAATAATTGAAACACTAAAAAGGATTCTCCAAAATCTTTACTCAACAAAGAATATTAGTGAGCATGAAGCATATAAAACCCAATGATGGAACACATGGCAAAGTTGAAGAAGTTGATAGCAAAATAGAGGAAGAAAGTGCAAAGACAATATCCACAACATGCCTAGAATCCTTGAAGAAGAATGAAAACATTCTCAAACTTAAGAATGAGACTGTAAAACACAACGATGGAATACGTGACAAAGTTGAAGAAGTTGATAGCAAAATTGAGGAAGAAAGTGCAAAGACACTTGTCACGACAAACCTGAAGTCCTCTAAGAAGAATGAAAACATTCTCAAACTTGAGAATGAGACTATAAAACCCAATGATGGAATACATGGCAAGTCTCAATCTCAATTTCAGAGTGGAATACTCCCTGCCTTAGTGGAAAGGAAGCCAAAAAAGAAAAATAAGATCAAGCGTTTGTTTTCGTTGTTGCTTTGCTTCTTGATATCACATGTCAAATAGCCTAATTGATATGAATGTGAGTGTTTCCATATGATTTGAAGGATCTATCTACAACATGCCTAGAATCTTCGAAGAAGAATGAAAACATTCTCAAACTTAAGAATGAGACTGTAAAACACAACGATGGAATACGTGGCAAAGTTGAAGAAGTTGATAGCAAAATTGAGGAAGAAAGTGCAAAGACACTTGTCACGACAAGCCTGAAGTCCTCTAAGAAGAATGAAAACATTCTCAAACTTGAGAATGAGACTATAAAACCCAATGATGGAATACATGGCAAGTCTCAATCTCAATTTCAGAGTGGAATACTTCCTGCCTTAGTGGAAAGGAAGCCAAAAAAGAAAAATAAGATCAAGCGTTTGTTTTCTTGTTTTCGTTGTTGCTTTGCTTCTTGATATCACATGTCAAATAGCCTAATTGATATGGATTTGAGTGTTTCCATATGATTTGAAGGATCTATCCAAGTGATAATTTCAAATAAAGTACCAAATAAAAATGGAGAACACAAAAGAAGAATATATGAAGAAGTAATGAAATGGTAGAAATCGCCACACTCCACAACAAGGAATGATAAGATCAAGGTAGAATCGCCACAAGAGTAGGAGTCTCTTGATAAGATCCAAATTTAGTTCAACGAAGAACCCTAGAGAGCATTTCTCTAATCTCACACCAAGTGTTTCTTTTTTCTTTCAAAAATAAGTCTCATATGTCTTACAATACAAAGGCATATATAGCCTAACACAAAATAACATGGTGCCTAAGCTACCAAATATTTAGGCACACACAAGTCAACATAATTCCTAATTATAAGGTATGATTATTACATCCCAAAATTAAAATTAAGTCTTAAGATATTTCTATGACCATAAGATTAATATAATGTGATTAATCTTTTCATATGTCTTAAGACTAAGGAAATTTATAGTTTGTTTCTCTAATTGTTCTTTTAGCTTCCTAGTCTTCACTCTAGCCAATGGTCCCGCTCCTAGTTCTCGAAGCTCATTAACCTTCATGTAGGGTTGGTCCACATCAGCCTTGTCAAATATTCCAGATTGAGATCCCATTATCTTTTGAAATGTTTCTGTAGATTTGACAAAGTTGGAAATGTCATTTTTTAGTTCTTTAACCTCTATTTTCAAGATTTCCTTTTCTGTGTCCTCTTCTGGAGGATGACTTTTGACATTCTTTTTATTTAAAAAAGATTGCTGCTCAGATGATTTCTCATGAGATAACTGCAAATCTAGAATGATTTTTTTTTTTTCATATTTCTCATTCTTGGCTTGAAGTTCCTCAGAGTTTTTGTATTTCATAAAGTTGAATTTTGAGAAAACCACATTTATGAGATAAAGTGTTTGAGTCATTTAAAAGATTTCCAAATTCAATTTCTAACATCTCAAAAGTAGGAAAATTCTGAAATGATTACCTTTTCTGTTTCCGATTTTGCCATGAGATAGAGGTTGGCCTCTTCTTCCTTATCTTGCTCAGAGGATGACTCGTCACTGTCATCCCAAGTAATTATCATGGATTTTTTTTTTGTAGGGAAATCTTTTTGAGTTCCTTTTATTGAGAGGACAATCAGTTTTTTAGTGTCCTATCTTGTTGCATCCAAAACAAGTTATATGACTTTTATCAGTTTTTTCTTTTTGAGGAGATCTTCTATCATGTCCTCTTCTATTTATCATCCTCTGAATTCTTCTGGAAATTAGAGGGAGTTAATCCTCTTCCTCAGATAGAGGATACTCTAAGTTTTCCCTTTTTATGACATCTTCATTCTTCTTGGAAAATGAACTTTCTATTTGGCTTATTTTTAGAGCAATCATTCTTCCTTATTTGCTTGGTTTGTCTTCCAGTAACAATGGTTCATGAGCTCTTAGAGTACCAACTAAATCTTCCAATTTCATGTTGGCCTAATCTCTTGCTTTTGTAATGGCAGTCACCATTGGCATCTGTTCTTTTGGTAAACTCCTTAGGATTTTTCTTATCCTTTCTTGAACGGAGTATACCTTTCGAAGAGATCTCAAGTTGTTTAATATGATTGTTAACTTTGAGAACATTTCATCAATGTTTTCCTCTTCCTTCATTTCGAATAGTTCAAAATCTCTTACTCCCATATCAATTCTTGCTTCTTTCACGTGGCTTGTTCCTTCATGATGGATCCTTATAGTGTCCCAGAGCTTCTTAGCGTTTTTTCACTCTTCGACTCTATCATATTATTCCCTTATCAAAGCACACATTAGAAATAAATGAGCTTTAGAGTTTAGGAGTAACTTTGCATTTTCATCTGCCGTTTACTGTGCTTGAGGTTTCTCATCAGAGGTTGCATCTATATTGTTTGTTCTAATGACTTGATCCCCATTTTCAACCACAAATCACCTGTTGTTGTCTTGTGATATGAGACATAGTCTAATCTTACCTTTCCAGTGGTAGTAATCTGTGCCATCAAAATAGGGAAGTTGGCTGGATGATCCTCCTTCAGGAATATACTTAGCTTTAGACATTTTTTCTTTTGGATCTTTTTCTCTTACACTGTTAGATGTATTTTTCTAGAGAACCTTGCTCTTATGCCAATTGATGTAGCTAAATATCACTAGAAGAGGTGGGGGGGGGGGGGTTGAATAAGGATTTTGCTGTTTAAAAATCGTGTTTTAGATACTATCCTCTTAGAGAGGATGGAAACTCGAGGATTGTTGTTTAAATGTTAAATCAAAGTTGAGCAAAAGAAAGATAAATGTAAAGAATGAAACACAACTTTTATACTGGTTCACCCAATGAAGGCTACGTCCAGTCCTCACACACTTGTGAGATTTCACTAATTTTCAAACTGATCAACCTCTCACAGAGGATGATTACACTTTGTGTATTATTTAGCCTCAGCAAACTTACAATCAAGTTTCAACTATTTCCAAGTGTACCTCACGTGGAAATAACAAATAGATATGGATATGATAGTTTCTCTTCTCTTAAATACTTTCTCAAAAGATATTTCAAAGATCTAATGTAGGATTGTAGAAAGTAAGAAGAGAGGATGGATATTGCTTCTTGAAAGCTTTAAGATACTTGAATATTTTTTAATGCAATGTTGTTGTGTGTATTGTAATGAAGAGTTTGCTGCCTTTATAGAAATTTTATGATGTTCCTTCCATGTGTCAAGCTCTTTATGACAGTTGGAAAGTCAATTCAAAAAGCCCAAGGTATTTCCTTATAATTACGAAACTGCCATCCAGCTGTCCTTGGACAGATGTGTTGAGACAAAATCTCAATTTAATATTTTAATGAAAATAAACAAAAAGTTAATTAAGAATGTTAACTATGATTCTAAATGTTATGTTAATTTAAATTGTGCTTTGGAGTGAATTTAATCAAGCAAAGCATAGAAAACAACAACAAGAACACTAAAACAGAGAAAGAGCTTCAACTTCAAAAATGTTCATCACAACATGTTGATCAAACTTTATCTACCTCTTTAACAAAGAGTCTGCCCTGGAAATTTATTCATATCTAATCAGTACATGGCAAGGAACAAGTAGGATTCATCCAAACTCAAAAAGGTTATCTGATCTCTAAAATAAAAGGACTCAAAGTCAGACAAAAATCAAGACAGTTTGTAACTCCAAAAATCAAACTGGCAAGAAAGTTCGATCAACCTTGACATATGACAAGACAATTGCAAAGGACATCCAGAATGATTAAAACGGGAACTCCATATTGATTATTGAAGCTCAAGAAAGTTCAATCAGACAGACCAAGAATGTTAATCATTCTCCGTTTCCTGCACAATTCCAACAGCAGTGTATCTCTTCTTAAATAGCTTATAATTCTTCTCCAAACTTCTCTGGCTACATTCAAGACTCAAGACAGAGATTGTATCATCCAAGATCAAGGAAGAAACGTCAAAGGTTTTTTCTAAAAAGGACAAAACTGCTTTAAATGCTAAACCAGAAAAGTCATAAAGCTGTTTTCAAAGAAGGATTATTTTTATTCTGAAATATTGGTTCAGTCAAAATAATAGAGTCCCTCCAACGGCTCTTTTGTACCTTTATTCAGTGCTTCTACAGCCTACAAATAGAAGGCCAATATCCAGAATCAAGGCAAGAAATTCAAGTGCTGAAAAATTCATAAATCAATCACATATATACTTGAAATTCTGCAAAATAGAGGCTATCATACATTCTGCTATTTCGCAAAAACAGTTGCTGATTCATATTCATATAGTAGATTGCATAATTATCATTAGATCCTTGGTAAAGAATCAATTCTCAAACGAGAGTTGAGAAATCTCAAATTCTTTCAAAACAATCCAATTGTATAAACTCAAACTATAAGAGTTTCTTTATAGTTTGTTAAAGTACATTGAATCCTATCAAAGTTAGATAGGTGCTTTTATTGCTTTTTGGGTGGAAAGTAATAGAGATTGAAACAGATCAAGGTTGATCTAGACTAGGTGTTGTAAGATCAAGAAGGTTCTTTATTTTAAACACTTAGTGGAAAATCTCACAGTGTGAGGACTAGACGTAACCCAAGTTGGGTAAACCATGATATATCTTTGTGTGGTATTCTCTATCCTATCTCTTTATTTGTTAAACTTAATTAATTGACTAAGATAAAACACAAATTGATTTTCTGTTTTAAGCTAATCAAGGAACGTTCTTTGTTTTATAATAAAAACCAAGAACGTTCTTCGTTTCCTGTTTTCATAACCAAGAATCAATCTTGAGTTACTTTCTTAATTTTTTAACAGGAATTTTTAAAAGGTCCATTTACAATTCAAACCCCCATTTCTTGTAAATCGACATTGTTACTTCAATTGGCATCAGAGCTTGGTCTCTTGAAAGATTAAAAACACCTAACAAGTGTTAGAGAAAAAGATCTAGAAGAAAAATGTCAAAAAATATGTACATTGCTGAAGGAGTGTCATTATACAGACCACCTTACTTTAATGGAAAAGACTACTATTTTTGGAAAAGCAAAATGCAGTTGTTCTTGAAATCTCAAGATACAGGAATGTGGCGCATCATTACCGATGGAAATTTCATACCAAGAGTCAACAAAATTGATTCAACCTCTACTATAAAGAAAGAAGCAGATCGGACAGCAGAAGAAAAATCTAAGGTACTTCTAAGCTCAAAAGCTCAATTATTCTTATTGTGTGCTTTGAGTAGGGGAGAAAGCGAAGGAGTAGATGAATGCACAACTGCAAAAGAAGTATGGGATACACTGCAAACTCATCATGAAAGAACAAGCCATGTCAAATAAACAAGGATAGACATTGGCATAAGGAAATTCGAACTGTTCGAAATGCAAGAAGGAGAAACTATTGATGAAATGTACTCAAGGTTCACAACAATAGTAAATGAAATGCGTTCTCTTGGGAAAGCTTACACAGTTCAAGAAAGAGTAAGAAAGATCATGAGATGTCTTCCAATAATATGGAGACCGACAGTGACAGCCATAAGCCAGGCCAAGAATCTTGATGTATTTGGAGTGGAGGAATTGATTGGAACATTACGAGTATGTAACACCCCGAATTTTAACAGCGCGAGTGTATTTTTTTTAGACAAAGAAATAAAGAAAGAAATACTTTTGGATGAAATATTTAAGTCGTAACACAACGACAAAAGTCAACAATATTTACAAACAACGGAAATAGTTTTTGAAACAAAATCCAAAGTATTTAAATAGAAAAATACAACGGGGCTATGAGACCTATCAGACATAGCTCATACCCTTGGAGTATTCTCGGTAGACACCTGCATAAAAGCACTGCCCCAAGAATTTCTACTTTCCCCATGTCACATCAAAATGTGGAACATGGACCCATTAAAAGAAAAGTCATCAGACAGTTTAAGCATAGATACAATCTTCCAAAATGAAATGAATACAATCCTAAGAGAAAGACATTTAGTCCTTATACAACCACCTAATCTGATCATGCTACAAAACTACACAACCCTGGTGATCTCCACGCGCCCAGCAAGATCCTCTTGACACAGCTTTAGTCAGGTATGACTAACTATTTTTCCATCTCCAGGGTACTAACCGATAGGATGATCCTGTTTCTCATATGAGGGCAAAGCCCAGATTTCCACAATAATTGTAAAGGTCACCAATCGAAATTAACAAATATCACATAGCAAAATTCTTGTATTTTCAAATGCTCAAAAGAACCTTTCGTCTTAGCATACTCCTCAAAAGGGTTTTCATATGTCCAAAAATGCATAAACAATGTTGAAAATGAAATTTTGACAAATTGCATTGTCGTAGCCGAATACTATTGAGGAAAGGCAAATTTTCAATTCTAAAATGGCTCTTGAATCAATCAACACTTCAAACATTATTATTATCAATTATGAACACATAATTAACACCAAATCAATCTCAACAATTCACACCTAAATCACACATCGAATATTCATTAAATCAATTATGAACACATAAATACATCAAAACTTAATCAACCCAACTTCACACCTCAAAGCAATTACGATAAATCACAACAACAACCGAATATGTATATACAATCATCAAAGTATAACAAACATGACTCGGGTGCCAAGCACCCTAATGCAATGCTTATATGCCAAAATGCATCATTCTGGAATTCCAAACCAAAACCCTCCTCGAGGGGCGTAAATCATAATTGTACAGTCTCTCACAGACCAGTACTTATTACCGAGGTGCAATCTCTCATGGATAAGCATAATTTACTAGTGTGCAGTCTCTCACAGACCAGCACGACATACAAGAGTGCAGTCGCTCACAGACCAGCACAATTTTCTAGAGTGCAATCGCTCACAGATCAACACATTCTAGAGTGCAATCTCTCACAGATTAGCACGACGCGACAATCCCCGCAAGGATAAGATGAACCAACAATTCACATGACATCATCCCGTGGCCCATCATGGTCACCACTATCACCATGGCCCCATCGCGGTCACCATGTACTATAAAATGCATGAGCATACTCTAACTCTTTTCACCACAATCATTAAGTAAATGTAGCTATTAAAAGATTCCCCTTTTTTAATATTCATTTAACAGTAATGATTTTTCAGACACAACACAGAGCATACTCAAACATATTTATTCACACCAATTAAAATTTCTACAACCACACATAAATCACATCTCCAAATTCCATTCACACCTAAATTGAATTAAATTCATTTTCCACCAAGTCACACAAGAATTTCATCTAAAAAAATCATAATATTAATTATGAACACATCAATTTCACCTAACATAAATCACCAAAATTTCCAAACATTAATAACCATATTCAATCTCTAAAATTTTCAACCATAAATCACCACAACAACATTAGTATATCAGAGTTCTCCCCACCGCTAACTCGGTGCCAACGGTCTCGATTCCTTTTCGAGACTCTAGGAGCTAACTACATAAACATGAATATTTATAACAACTTGTTCACAATAAAACTAATCCAAACACAACAAAATTTCCAAAATTAAATCTTTCTCCCAGACAAAAGTTTTAAAACCAAATAATCTATATTATTTACTTAAAACTAAATAAAATAAATATCGTCAAAATTTCCCATACACACACTCGACTATTAAAGCACCGAAACTTTTGAGTTAATAAAATACTCTTAAACTTTTTTTTTTCTTTTTAAACTCTATCAAAGAGTAATTAAAAGAGTAACATTTTGAACTCTAACCATTTTTATTTTCAATCTGTCTTTTTGCTCAAACTCTTTAACTTAGTTAAAATATGAATTTTTTCACAACTTTAACAACTCTAAATTTTTCGTAAAATTTCAACTTCAGTTCAAACTCATTTATTTGAAAATAACTCATTACGTAACTCAAACACATCAAATTTAATTACCTTCAATTCACACCAAATTCAATCAATTCAATTCCACAACACGCATATAGCACCTCCATTAAATTTCAACAATTCAAACATAACTCACCCAATTTCAAAATTTCATATTTTTACACATAAACCACCAAATTTCATCAATTCATTTTCTACAAAATCCACAAATAAATCATATCTCAAAAATTCATAATAATAATTATGACCATATAAATCACACCAAACTTGAATCACCACAAACCACACCTCCAATTTAAATTCCATTAAATTACACATAATCTGAATAAATTAATTTTTCACAAAATCATACCTCAAATACATCAAATCTCTTTTCCACAAAATCACAAATAATATCCTAAATGCAAACTAAAAGTCTGGAAGTAGCCCTTACCTGAACGATAGCTCTAACACGCGATTATAGTACCGTAATTAATTCTGGTAAAATTTAAGTTTGTGATTTCGCGTCGAAAACTAGCTCACTAGCACCGCAGCATGGCAATGAGCAACTTTCTCTTCTGTCACTTCTCAAAACGAAGATTAGATCTAGGAGAAAAGTAAAGGTTTTTGTTGTTTGTGGGTTTTAAAAAAATAAAGAATAACTTAGGAACAGAGAAGGAGAATGTAACACCTCTATTTTTAACAGCGGGAGTGTATTTTTTTTTTAAACAAAGAAATAAAACAAAGAAAATACTTTTGGATAAATATTTAAGTCGTTACATAACGACAAAGTCAACAAATATTTACAAGCAGCGAAATAATTTTTTGAAATAAAAATCCAAAGTATTCAAACATCAAAATACACCGGGGCTATGAGGCTTATCGATCATAGCTCATACCCCTGGGGTATTCTCGGAAGACCTATACAAAAGTACTGCCCTAAGAATTTTAACTTTCCCCATGTCACATCAAAAAGTGGAACCTGGACCCATCAAAAGAAAAGACATCAAACAGTTTAAGCATGGATACACTCTTCCAAAATGAAATAAATACAATCACAAAAGAAAGACATCTAGTCCTTATACAACCACCTAATCTGATCATGCTACAAAAACTACACAACCCGGGTGATCTCCACGCGCCCCGCAAGATCCTCCTAACACAGCTTCGGTCAGGTATGACTAACTACTTTCCCATCTCTAGGGTACTAACCGGTAGGATGATCCTGTTTCTCATCTAGGGCAAATCCAAGATTTCCACAATAATTGTAAAGATCACCAACCGAAGTTAACAAAAATCACATAGCAAAATTCTTATATTTTCAAATGCTCAAAAGAACCTTTCGTCTTAGCATACTCCTCGAAAGGGTTTTCATATGTCCAAAAATGCATAAACAATGTTGAAAATGAAGTTTTAACAAACTGCACTGTCGTAGCCAAATACAACAAAAAAAAATGCAGATTTTCAGTTCTAAAATAGCTCTTAATCAATCAACACTTCGAATATTCATTAAATCAATTATGAACACATAATTACATCAAAACTTAATCAACCCAACTTCACACCTCAAAGCAATTACGACAAATCACAACAACAATCGAATATGTATATACAATCATCATAGTATAACAAATATAACTTGCATGTCAAACACTCTAATGCAATGCGTATATGCCAAAATGCATGATTCCAGAATTCCAAACCAAAACCCTCCTCGAAGGGGCGTAAATCATAATTGTACAGCCTCTCATAGACCAGTACTTATTACCAAGGTGCAATCTCTCACGGATCAGCATGATTTACTAGCGTGCCGTCTCTCACAGACCAGCACGATATACAAGAGTGCAGTCGCTCACAGACCAGCACAATTTACCAGCGTGTAGTCTCTCACAGACCAGCACGATTTTCTAGAGTGCAATCGCTCACAGATCAACACATTCTAGAGTGCCATCTCTCACAGATCAGCACGACGCGACAATCCCCGCAAGGATAATGAACCAACAATTCACATGGCACCATCCCGTGGCCCATCATGGTCACCACTATCACCATGGCCCCATCGCGGTCACCATGTACTATGAAATGCATGAGCATACTCTAACTCTTTTCACCATATTCATTAAGTAAATGCAGCTATTAAAAGATTTCCCATTTTTAATACTCATTTAACACTAATGATTTTTCAAATACAACACAGAGCATACTCAAACATATTTATTCACACTAATTTCAATTTCCACAAACACACATAAATCACATTTCCGAATTCAATCCACACAAATTGAATTTAATTCATTTTCCACCAATTCACACATAAATTGAATTAAATTCTCTTTCCACCAATCCATTCAAAAATTTATAATATTAATTATGAACACATCAATTTCACCAAACAAGAGGCACTATAATTTTCAAACATTAATCCCCCATATTCAATCTCCAAAATTTTCAACCATAAATCACCACAACAATATTAATATATCAGAATTCTCCCCACCGCTAACTCGGTGCCAATGATCTCGATTCCTTTTCGAGACTCAAAGAGCTAACTACATAAACATGAATATTTATAACAATTGGTTCACAATAAAACTATTCCACACACAACAAAATTCCTAAAATTAAATCTTTCTCACACACCAAAATTTTTAAAATTTAATAATCTATATTATTTACTTAAAACAAATATTGTCCAAATTTCACATTCACATACTCGACTATTAAAACACCGAAATATTTGGGTTAATAAAATACTATAAACTTTTTTTCTTTTTAAACTCAATCAAAGAGTAACATTTTAAACTCTAACCATTTTTAATTTCAATCTGTCATTTTGCTCAAACTCTTTAACTTTGTTAAAATTTGAACTTTTTCACAACTTTAACAACTCTAAACTTTTTGTAAAATTTCAACTTCAGTTACATTAAATTAATTCTTCACATAATCACATTAAATTAATTCTTCACAAAATCACACCTCAAATATATTAAATTTCTTTTCCACAAAATCACAAATAATGTCCTAAATGCAAACTAAAAGTTTGGAAGGAGCTCTTACCTTAATGATAGCTCTAACACGCGATTACGGTACCGTAATTAATTCCGGTAAAATTTAAGTTCGTGACGTCGCGTTGAGAACTAGCTCACTAGCACCGCAGCGTGACAATGAGCAACTTTCTCTTATGTCATTTCTCGAATGGAAACTTAAATCTAGTAGATAAATGGAGGTTTGTGTTTTACGGTTTTTCTTTTGAAATCACCAACTATATTTTGCTTTTGCTAAGAAAGAAATGGAGTGAAGGAAGGTGAAAGAGGAACCCAGTGAAGCAGAAGTATGGAGCGTTGCCTTTCCAATTACAAAGTTGGTTTCTTTTCTTTTACTTCCTTCTTTTAATAAAAAAATAGAAAGAAGGCAGAGAATGGGAACGAAGAAGCTGAAAGAGAAAAGTGAAAAAATCCTCTTTTGAAGGTTTCACACACACACACACACCCATATATATATATATATATATATATATATATATATATATATATTATAATAAAATTAATTCCAAAACAAATATTTAGATATTTTTATAAAAATCGTCATTATGCATGTCACCTCACATCACATTAGAAATCATTTTTTTTCAGAAAAATATATACTCTCGCAGCAATTCAATCGGCAGATGAATTTTTCTGAAAAATGCTGCATCTCATAAAAAAATTTCTTTGACAAAAGATTCACCGTAATTAAATAAAATTATTCATCGACGATTAATTTTAATCGGGTCTCCAAAAAATATTTTTGGCATTTAACTCACAAAATGCCATAAAATTGGCTAAAAAGTCTAAGAAATTTAACACAAAATTCCTCAAAATACATAAATTAGAAGTTAAAATTAAGGGTTTTACAGAGAACGAAGATGATGGCTGGGTTCTGTTTCTTCCTCTTTACTTTCTTAAGTTTATATATATATATATATATATATATATATATATATAATATTAAAATAATAATAATAATAATATATTATAATAATAATAATAATAAATATCTAAACAAATATCTAGATATTTTTATAAAAAAATCCTCGTTACGCCTATCACTTCCCAAACCACTTTTTGTTAAAAATATCAACTCTCGTCGCAACTCAATTGATAAATACAATTTTTAGCAACCCGAGGTATTTTTAACAAAACTATCTGGTACTAAATTTTTCGTAACCTATTTAAATTATTCTCTAACAAATAATTTAAATCGGGTCTCAAAATATATATATATTAAAATATATATATAAATAGTAAACATATTATTAACTCTAATAAAATATAATTTTGAATTTTAATTCCCAAAATTAAAATTCGATTGTGCTAAACGCCTAAGCAATTTAACACTAAATACCCTAAAATCCCATAAATTAGAATTTAAAATTAAGGGTCTTACAGAGCACATGAAGTGCTGCTACAAGAAGACAAACCAATCAAAAAGGGCAAAGCAATAGCTTTGAAAACATCTCAAGAAAGTCCAAATGAGGACTCTGAAGAAATCGAACAAGAAGATATTGATGAAGAAATAGTTCGTCTTACAAAAAAGATACAAAGAATGGTGAGAAGAAGGGATCATATCAAAAAAGGATTTTCAAATCAAAAAGAAAACTTCAAAATAGAGGTAGACAAAAGTCAAATCACATGTTTTGGATGCAATAAACAAGGACATTATAAAACTGAATGTCCCTTGAACAGAAGAGCACCAAAGAAGTTCCCTTTCAAGAAAAACTCCATGATGGTGAACTGAGATGATTATGATGAAACAGAAATAGAGGAACCTGAAGAAGCTAGCTTATGTTTAATGGCAGATACTTAAGACAAGGAGATAATAAATTCTGAACCATGTCTTTTATGTGAACAAATTGAAAAGGATTTTGATAGCTTACTTAATGATTCAAATCTGCTTGTTCAAAAATGTAGCTCTTTAAATGATCAATTTTTAAAAGAAAAAAGGGAAAAAGAGAGAGCTCTGGTTATGATTGATGAACTAAAAAACATAATTCATAACATGCAGGAATCTCATTTTAAGGAAACTAATGAATCTGAAAATCAAGAACGTTCTGCAACGAAAATGGAGAATGTTATCCTTAAAACTGAAAATGAACTTGTTAGAAATGACGTATCCAATTTTATTAAAGCTACTGAAACCTTTCAAAAAATTATGGGATCTCAAGTGGGAATATTTGATAAAGCTGATCTTGGTTTTGATAAAACTCAAAAAACAAAAATATATGAAAACTTTTTTGTTTCGGAAAGAAAAGAGGATAAAAGCAAAACCAAATGCTCATATTGTAAGAAACTTGGACATCTGGAATTTGTTTGCCACTTTAAGAAAAGAGATGAAAAGATTAAAAGCAAAAGGTTTTTTAAAAGGGAAGATCGCTCTGCAAGTATAGCTGAACTAGTTTTGAAAAATCTGCAAAAAGGAGAACGTTCTCCATGTTGTTCTCAAAACGGAGAAAGTTCCAAAATGAAAGCTGAACCTTTTGCAGAAAATCTGGGAAAAAGGGAACAATCTGGAATATCCGCAAAATCAATTTCAAATCCGTGTAAAACTTAGATTTTGAAACCTTATCGAAGATCAACAACAAAGTATTCCTATTATTCCAAAAATGATCAATTTGAATCAACTTGCTATTTTAAAAAGAGTTCAAGTTTTAAAAAATCTTCTAAAAGAAGATATACTAACCATCAAGGACCCAAACAAATATGGGTACCAAAATCATTATTAACTTGTGATGTAGGAACACCATCCAACAATCAAGAAAGAACATTGATACACGAACAAGGTATGCTCAATACACATGAATGGAAAAGTATGGTGCCTCCTATCATTAGAAAAAATTGGAGTATCTATAACCATTGGAAACATTAAAGCTAAGGAGATGAAGAAGAAGAACATTATAGACAACAACAACAAAATGCTTTCCAGGAAATCGAGATTGATAAACAGTCTCTGTTTCATTATCCTCTTAAAAGCTAGAGAACGATAAAGGCAAAATCTAATAGAATGATCAATTTAAGTGTAACACCCCGTTTTTCAAAGCGAGGGTGTATTTTTTTTTCCAAAAGAAATTAAAATAAAACAAAGAAATAAATAAGGTGACACCTTTGGATAAATAGTTAAGTCATTATAATTTTCAAACAGCGAAAAAAGTTCTCAAAATATGAATTCAAAATATTTACATAACAAAAGGGGTACAATCTTCCAGTTTAAAAATAAAAGCAACCCAAAAGAAAGACATTTGTTCCCTCTGTGTCAACCTAGTCTGATCATTTTACAAAACAACTAAACACCCTGAGTGATCTCCACGCGCCCCGTGAGATCCACCTAACATAGCTTCAATCAAGCATTCTCATCTACATTCCCATCCGTAGGGTACGAACCGGTAGGATCATCCTGACTCTCATCTGAGGGCAAAGCCCAGATTTCCACAATAGTTGTAAAGGGTAACCAACCGAAATTAACAATTAACACATAACATTTAAGTTTTTAAATGCACAAAATAACATTTCAACTTAGCATACACCTTAAAAGGGTTTCTATATGCCAAACATGCATACACAAAGTTGAAAAATGAAGTTTTTAACAAAACAACACTGTTGTATTTGAATACAGCATCTTTGTATTCGATTACAAGGCTATTTCAGCATTCAACAGCAAAACAACATGTCTGTATTCGACTACAACAGTCTGTATTCGACTACACAGTAAGTCAGTGGCAAAACAACATGTCTGTATTCGACTACATAGTAAGTTAGTGGCAAAACAGCATGTCTGTATTCGAATACAGCTTGCTGTATTCGAATACACATCAGACAGCAGCAGAAAAATAGCAAAATTCAGCATTTTTCAGCTTTTCAAAGGGTTTTGAAATCAACCAACACTTACCCACAACTCCAAACAATCAAACTTAGCAATTATAGCGCAATCACCACGACATCTTGAGTTTTGAAACAATTTTGAAATCAATCACACTTACACACAACTCCAAAACAAAACACTTAGCGATTATAACACAATTACCACGACATCTAAAGTTTCGAAATGGTTTTGCAATCAATCACGCTATCACACAATTCCCAAATATCCACACTTGGCAATTATAACACAATCACCACAACAACTTTAGTTTCAAAATAGTTTTGCAACCAAACACACTATCACACAATTCAAAAACATAACTCTTAGCAAATAAAACCCAATTACCACCACAACTTAAGTTCAAACACTCAATCATAAACTTGAATCAAACATGACTCGTGTGCCAAGCACCCTAATGCAATGCATATATGCCAAAATGCATGGACTCGGAATTCCAAACCAAAACCCTCCTCGAAGGACCGTAAATCATAATTGTACCGCCTATCGCAGGCCAAAGTTCCAATTACCGAGGTGCCACCTATCACTGGTCAGCACGATTTACTAAAAAGCGTAAATCATAAACGTACCACCTATCACGGGTCAGTACTGTTTACCGAGGTGCCACCTATCACGGGTCAGCATGATTTACCAAAAGAAAAAAACGTAAGTCGTAAGTGTACCACCTATCATAGGTCAAAGTACTACTTACCTCGGTGTCACCTATCACGGGTCAGCACAACTTACCAAAAAGTAAATCGTAAACGTACCACCAATCACGGGTCAGTACAGTTTACCGAGGTGCCACCTATCACGGGTCAGCACAATTTACCAAATGAAATGCATGAGCATACACTAACTCTATTCACAACAATCGTTAAGTAAATGCAGATATTAAAAGATTCCCCATTTTTAATACTCATTTACTTAACCGATTTTCACACCAAAACATTAAGCAAACAAACATATTAAGAAATTCCCTATTCTTAATATACTTTTGACTTAAATGATTTCCACAACATAACATTCAGTAAACAAGTCATTAAGAGATTCCCCATTCTTAATACTCATTTAACTGAAATGATTTTCAAAAACAAACATTAAGTAACCAAGACATTAAGAGATTCCCCATTCTTAACGCTCAGTTAACTTAAACAATTTTCAAACAACATTAAATAAATGAGACATTAAGAGATTCCCCATTCTTAATTCTCATTTAGCTTAAACGATTTTCCAAACACACATTAAGTAAACAAGACATTAAGAGATTCCCCATTCTTAATACTCATTTAACTTAATGGTTTTCAAATTCCACACAAAACAAACTCAAACGTACTTTCACATTCAATCCATAATTCACACCAAATCGTTTTTCCACACAAACCACACAAAACACATCTCAAATTTCATCAGTATCAATTAAGAACACGTCAAAAACAACGAACACAAATCAACACAATCCACCACTCAAACACACAAGTTTCATTTACTCAAAATCATACATAAATGAGTTTAAATTCATTTTCCACGAAACATTCATCAATATAACCAAAACCTAACTCTAAGATTTTACCCATAAAGCCTTGGATACATTTTTCCCCAAATCAATACTCCATCCCTAACAAAATTCTTTTCCACACAACCACAGATAAGGCCCTAAATGCAAACTAAAAGTTTGGAAGGAGCCCTTACCTTCACGTTAGTTGTAACGTGCGATTACAGTACCGCGAGCAAATTCGGTAAAATCTCCGCTCGCAACGCCGCTTCCAAAGTTGGTCCCCTAGCATCATAGCGTGGTAGTGAGCAACGTTCCCTTCTATCTCTTCGCGAAACGAAGCTTAGATCTAGGTGAAACGGGGAGGTTTGTGTTTGACGGTTTTGGAAATCCCTAACTCCGTTTTCGAATCCGAGAAGGAGGAAGAAGTTGGGAACTTGATCTTTCTCACCCACTAGCCTTGGGTTTCAATTTCGAACTCAAAGAAAGCAAGGAAAGGACGAAAATGAATAAAAATGGAGGAAGGAGGAGGATGAACTCGCGAGGCAGGGAGAGAGAAAGGATTTCTGTTTTCCTTTGGTTTTTCTTTTCTTCCAATTTCCTTACCTCCTATTTCCTTTTCTTTCTTTTCTATCTCTTTCCTTTTTCCCTCCACACAAACATATATATGTATTTATATATATATATATATATATATATATATTAATTATAATTAACAAATATCTCAAAATACCTAGATATTTGTTAAACTACCATTTCACCCATAACGCATTAAATTCTTCGTAAAAGATTCACCGCAGTTAATTTAATTTATTCATTGACTTGTAATTCTAACCGGCATCAAAATATCTTTTTGATAATTTAAACTCCCAAAATATTAATAACTTGGCTAAAAAGCCCCTGAGTTCAATACCAAAATTCACTAAAATACATAAAGCATAATTTAAAATTACGGGTCTTACATTAAGCAAAAAGGTTCATTCTGGAAGTAGTACCAGAACATTCTGCAGAAGACATAAACATTATCCACAAAAGCAAAACATTGTGCAGAAGAGTAGAAAATTGTGCATAAGAGTAGAATATTGTGTAGAATAGCAGAACATTCTAGTAGATATTGTAAAATTTAAGTGTCATAATAAACTTTTAGCGCAAACATTCCATAAGTAAAAAATATTGAAATTTATAATTTTCACATACATGAATTCATTGAGGAAGACATAGTACTTCACACCAAGTTGATAGAATAAAATTGTTTCTCTCTTTTACCCTTATTTTAAGATACACTTAAGGATGAAAATTATTATGTGTACATGATATGTCTTTTGTTGGCAGGGAGATAACCAGTTTATAGGTGGTATCATATAATCTGAGACGTCCGTCGAATATCAATGAATGAAATTGATTCATTTAAAATTTAGTTATTATTATGATCTTTGTCTTTCCGATTTCTAGCTCTTAATATTTAGTGGTTTTTATAACCATTGTCTTTCCAATTACTAGTTCTTAAAATTAGTGGTTACTATAATTTATTTTAGACTAATAAATTGGAAGGTTATGAACCCATAAAAATTCTCCCATTCTCCTACTTGACCTAAAATTTAGAGAAACCAATACATAAGTATGATATATAAAATTCATGTATCAAATCTCATCCATGTGGATACAAACCTAATATAATAAAACACTAAATGTGAGTTATAGTAGTCATCTACTATTGTTTTTGAAAACACGTTTCCTTCTATATAACAAAAACATTTGTGCTCTACTATATAAGTACTTTAACACCACATAAACTACCATTATGATCCCGTAAATGTTTCTAGAACATTTATGTTATAACTAATTAAAATTACGTGTAAAATTACTAGAAACAAATTATACGGGTTCAAAAAAAATATAATAAAGAGCTCATATTATCAACATCATAAAATACATTAGTCCATACGACAACCAAAAAGTATGTTTGTAACCTTTAGTTAACTGGACCTTTAGTTAACTGGTCAATCATAAACGAGTGTTATAAGATGTTTTATGGATACTTTTTGTTTTTGAACTTCTTCTTTGAGAGAGAAATACTTCCACTCCATGTGTTTTACACCTTTTAAGTATTTACCATTCTTTGAAAATAATACAAATGCAGAATTATCACAATAAATTTCGCATCCATAATGCTTGAATTTTAACTTCAAAGCATGCTGCAAATTTCGCTTTCACGGTAGAAGAAGCTAAAAAACATTGCACAACATTTTTCCTTGATATGGCTCTTTCTCCAAGGAGTAAAAAGTAGCCGAAAGTGGATTTCCTCATGTTAACACATCCATCAAAATCTGAGTATGTATATCCAATTACTTCTAATTGATTGGATCTTCTATAGATGAGCATATACTCCTTAGTTTCTTGTAGATACCTCAAAACTTTATTTGCAACTTTCCAATGATCAATTCTAGTTAACTGGTCAATCATAAACGTGTGTTATAAGATGTTTTATGGATACTTTTTGTTTTTGAACTTTTTCTTTGAGAGAGAAATACTTCAACTCCATGTGTTTTACACCTTTTAAGTATTTACCATTCTTTGAAAATAATACAAATGCAGAATTATCACAATAAATTTCGCATCCATAATGCTTGAATTTTAACTTCAAAGCATGCTGCAAATTTCGCTTTCACGATAGAAGAAGCAAAAAAACATTGCACAACATTTTTCCTTGATATGGCTCTTTCTCCAAGGAGTAAAAACTAGCCGAAAGTGGATTTCCTCATGTTAACACATCCATCAAAATCTGAGTATGTATATCCAATTACTTCTAATTGATTGGATCGTCTATAGATGAGCATATACTCCTTAGTTTCTTGTAGATACCTCAAAATTTTATTTGCAGCTTTCCAATGATCAATTCTAGTTAACTGGTCAATCATAAACGTGTGTTATAAGATGTTTTATGGATACTTTTTGTTTTTGAACTTCTTCTTTGAGAGAGAAATACTTCAACTCCATGTGTTTTACACCTTTTAAGTATTTACCATTCTTTGAAAATAATACAAATGTAGAATTATCACAATAAATTTCACATCCATAATGCTTGAATTTTAACTTCAAAGCATGCTGCAAATTTCGCTTTCACAGTAGAAGAAGAAAAAAAACATTGCACAACATTTTTCCTTGATATGGCTCTTTCTCCAAGGAGTAAAAAGTAGCCGAAAGTGGATGTAAGTACAGAAGTACGCCTAAGGGGGGGGGGGGGGGGGGG
>JBBPBT010000881.1:1690874-1709510 GCA_037974875.1 Cicer bijugum | reverse complement strand
GGGGTGAATTAGGTGTAGGTAGATTTTTTTGTTTTTCGTTATATGGAAGTTGGGTTTTGTAAATTTAGAGACAAGGCTTAATAATAGCTGCAGTAAGTAAATGACACTTTAAGATTTATCCTGGTTCCCCTTATAATCCAAGGGTACGTCCAGTCCTCTTGCACACCACAAGAGATTTATTCAATACTTGTTAGAAAATGTACAACTCCCACCCTGGGATTCTTGCTACGAAACTTCTAACAATACTTCAAAGATAGCACACCACTATCTTAGATTAAACTATTTGATACAAATGATACAATTGATACAATCGGGTTTGAATGAGTGGTATGATGATAAACAACTCAATAACAATTCAAGTACTTGAGAACCTTTTTAAAATGATATGAAAATCTAGTGCAAGTACTTAGAAAAATTAGAATTTTGTTTAAAGTTATTCAATGAATTGATTCAAGGATTGTTAATTTTTAATCTGAAGTTATGGGGTATTTATACTCCATAAAACATCCCTTCAGATTCGTGGCCATTGATCCAAGAGGTTTGATGAAAAATTACAATGTTCTAGAGTCATCCCAGATTTGAAAAATTGTAATGTTTCCAGGTGTATTCGAATACAGTATATGTGTATTCGAATACACGTCTGTGTAACGTTCAAAAAATTCAAATTTTACATCTTGTATTCGAATACACATTGGTGTAGTCGAATACAGATTAGTGAATTTAGCCTCTGACTTAGCTTGTATTCGACTACATATGTGTGTAGTTGAATACACATATAGCAATTTTGGCCACTGACTTGAAGTGTAGTCGACTACACATTGTTGTAGTCGAATACAACATTTAAATTTTTTCCTCTGACTTAAGTTGTATTCGAATACAACATGGTGTATTCGAATACACTTATGTACTTAGTCAAAAATATGATTTTTAAATACTTTGTTAATGTGGTTTGGACTTTTGAAACTATTTTTAATGCAGGTATAAATGTGACTTGTTCTCATGTACTTGAATTATTGGTTAGTATCATATACCTTTACATTTTATCATCTATTGTTTTAATTTGAAGCTTATTATGAAGCTTATTGATCTTCTTTTTTATCTTGTTGCATTGTCCATAGATGGTGGTTTTGTCGTCATCAAAAACATGTATTTTACAGTGGATTTCCTCATGTTAACACATCCATCAAAATCTGAGTATGTATATCCAATTACTTCTAATTGATTGGATCTTTTATAGATGAGCATATACTCCTTAGTTTCTTGTAGATACCTCAAAACTTTATTTGCAGCTTTCCAAGGATCAATTCTAGGATTACTTTGATAACTACCTAACATTTCAACAACAAAGCTAAGATATGGCCTTGTGCAGGTTTTCACATACATTAGACTAACCACTACATAACCATATGGAACTGATTCCATTTGTTTTTGCTCTATGTGATTCTTTGGACAATGCATGAGGCTGAATTTATTCCCTTTTTGGATTGGTACAATTCCAGCTGAACAATTTTCCATGTTAAATTTCTCTAGAATTTTATTGATATAGGTCTTTTGAGACAATCCCAATAATTTTTGTGATCAATCATGAAATATTTCAATTCTTATCACATAGTACGCCTCACCCAATTACTTCATTTAAAAATTCTGATAGAGGTATTCTTTATTGTCATGCAACAACTCAAACTATTAGTTGCAAACAATATATCATCAACTCAAACTCCCATTGATCTTTCAGTATATGCACCTATCAACTAGATTTTCTTCATAACTTAAAGAGGTAATGGCATCATTGAACTTAATATACCATTTCCTTGAGACTTGTTTCAGTCTATATATTGATTTATTAAGGTTACACACTATATGATCCTTCTCTTTAATTAGAAAACCTTCATGTTGGTCCATATAGACTTCTTCTTCAAGAATACCGTTCAAAAAGGTTGTTTTCACATCCATCTGATGTAACTCAAAGTCATAATGAGCCACTAGTGCCATGATAATACGCAATGAGTCTTACTTTGAGATAGGATAAAATGCTTCTCATAACCAACGCCATCGTTTTGAGTATATCCTTTAGCAACATGTCAAACTTCTTATTGTTCGACATTGCCATTTGAGTCACACTTGGTCTTAAAGATCCACTTACAACCAACTTGTTTAGCATCTTCTGACAATTCAATGATTTTCCAAACTTTACTTTATGGCATGGGTTTGAACTCATCTTTCATGGCATCAATCCATTTCTTTGACTCAACATTGTCTATGGCTAGTGAAAATGAAATTGGATCTTAATTGATTGCAATGTTCGACTCTAGTAAATAAATATCATAATATGTAGGAATAACTTATTTTCTTTCTCTTTGAGATATTCTCAAAGGAACCTTTTGATACTTATTTTGTTCAGAAATTTGTGAGTTAGTCTCTTCAATTAAATTATGTTTATTATTGTTAGAATTTTTTACAATAATATTTGGAACAATTTTTGATAAAGGAATGCTTATAGGTAAAGTAATATTTACCTTAACTTCCTTTATGTCAACATTTTTTCGTTCCTCATTCCCACTAACTTCATAAGTTTCAAGAAAATTTGCATTGATAGTTTCTACAACTCCTTGACTTTGGTTAGGACAAGGTAACCAATAAAGTAACCACTTAATATTCGAGATTCTAATTTATTTTATGTGAATTATATACTCTTGCTTCTGTTGGACAACCCCAAATGTACAAGTGCCTTAAATTTGATTTCCTGTTTGTCCACAACTCAAAAGTATTTTCAGGAATTACCTGGCTAGGAATTTTGTTTAATAAATACATTTTAATGGATAGATCTACAAAAATTTGGGCAATAAGGAGTTGTTCATCATATTCCTAACCATGTTCGTTAGTCTTTAAATACGTCTTTTTGCCACATCATTTTGTTGTGGTGCATATGACATTTTGTATTGTGCACGGATATCGTGCCTTTCAAGAAGTTTTGCATATGGTCATATCCATAATGTGGATAAATCTAATAAGCATCAACTACTTGAGACTTTTCTTTAAGAAAATAGACATATCCATAAATTGAATAGTCGTTAATAAAGGTGATAAATTATTTTTCTCCACCAAGAGATTAAGTTTCAAAAGGTCCACATATATTAGTGTGTATAGTTTCAAGAAGTTGTCTGCTTCTTGTGGCACCTTTGATGCAATCCACACATAATCCAAGATCAGTAAATTCTAGATTTTGTATAATCTCATTTTTTTACTATCCTTTCTAGTCTTTCCTTAGATATGTGACCCAGACGGTTATACCACAAGTATTCAAAATGTTTATTAAGCATGTTACACTTAATTCTAATACTTTGATTCTCGGTGAGTAAAGACTATAAAATTGATCATGAAGTTTCAATCTATATAAATTATCAATAATATAACAAGAACCACCAAGTTTATTATTATTGCATTAATTGAAACAACCATGTCCCCCATTAAATTCAAAACCACAATTGTCCAACTTTGAAAGGGAAACTAAACTCTTGAACATTAAAGATACATAAAGAGTCTTTATTAGATGTAAATGATAGGCAATATCCAAAATTAAACAATAAGTCCATATGCCTTCAATTGGAGATTTATTACGGTTTATTATGTAGAGAAACATCTTATAATTAAAATCAATCCACAAATATCTAAATACTCTTAGATACATTACTTTACTCACATCTCAATCTAATTTAATAAAAATATTTATTATTGTCGCAACTCAATTGACAAATAAATTTTTTTAGCAACAAGTGACATTTTAAAAAAAATATGTCCGTATTAAATTCTTCGACAAATAATTTTAATCGGATCTCATAAAATATATATAAATATATACAAAGATTAAATATATTAATAACTCTAATTAAAATAAATTTTTGGTACTTAATTCACAAAATAAAATAAAATTGAGCTGAATGCCTACACAATTTAACACTAAATATCCTAAAATTGCATAAATTATAATTTAAAAATTAAGGGTCTTACATCTTTCATAATGTTATAGTTAATTTAGAAAGATCCATACTTAGAAGTAAGTGAGTTCAAAATAAATTGAACTATAAAAGAGTCATTTGCTGCCATACCCAAAGACTTTAGTCTTGCTGCAGTGTTGGTCATTTCAATAATGTGCTCTTGCATGCCCCCATGACCCATCAAACTTCATGGTCGTTAGTTATACCATCACTGTACCAACGAGTGATTTATCAGTTGAGCAAAAATATTCTTCTATAAACTTAAGGTATTTCTTAGCACTTTATGTTTGTTAAATAGTAGTCTTAATGTTATTTGCAATAGTCATTCACATAAACATAAGTTTAAATATGTTGGATCACTCCTATGATTTAAGCTCGAACTTTTAATCCTCAATATTATTATCATCGACAATAGGTTTTTTTCTCCAAAAGTGGCAAGTCAATGTCCAAAACACCTATGGAACTTCACTTGTTCATTCCATTCAGAAAAATTAAAATAATTGAAAATGGTAACAGATGTCGCCGCTTGCAAATGAAGAGAAATTACTGCAAAACAATCATAAAATATATGTTCACATTAAATTTATCATATATTTAAATAAGGTTTAAAGAAGTTTTTTTGTTTGGATTTAGTTCATGTAAACTCAGAAACGATTGACTTTGATCTCTAACTTCAAATCAACATTAAAAGAAAGACAAGTTTTCCAAAAACCTATAAACTCCTCTTTCAATTTCTATTCATATTTTCTTTATAAAATAATACTAATTATTAAATAATAAATAAACAAATTTATTAATTAATAATATTAAATGTTTTAATTATTTTAATATATCATAAAAGATGATGTGTTTGTGTGCATTTATAGGACCACATGTCATGGCGGTTTGTCACCTCTTTTTTTGTAACGTTGATTTGACGTTAGGAACCGATTGTCTATAATTTTATAGGGACTAAATCCAAACAAAAAAAATTTACATGTTATAGTTCACCTTTAGACAATCGGTACAATACACTTTCATAAATAATGTCAATTTTTATCATAATCAAGAAATTAAAATTCTCAACCAAACCCATAAATTATCTTTAGACAAAAATATATATTTGCTCTAAAATTTCAATTTCTCACACTCAAGTTTATTGACCATAGAACACAAATTTTCTTTGAGTAAATCTAATTCTATGATTAATTAGCAATCATATTTTTATGACATTATTTCATTATTTTAACTTTGTCACTTTGGTCTACACAAGTTTTAATAAAATATAACTTCCTAGAAATAACATTTATAACTTTCTTCAAACATTTAATCATAATATGCACACACAAAAAAACAATTATTTAAATCATACATATGAATTTGCTCTTTACAATACTTAAATATTTTCTCTCGGTGTTAGACAAAAAAAAACCATATATAATGAGAACAATCAAATATTCATCTATTAAATGTAACAACCTCATATTTATATAAAGTTTTAGTAAAATATAATGTTAGAAGCAACATTTATAATTTTTTTCAATAACATTTAATCATAATATGGATAAATGATTTAAATTAAATATATATATATATATATATATATTATCCTTATCAATATTGTTAAGTTGAATATCTTATCTCAAATTCAAATTATGACGGAATTTATTATTTCTCCTAATATATATATTGAAGTTATAAAGCAAAAAATTAGGCACAATCATTCAACAATATAAAAGTCTTGAAGTTTATGATTTTCATTTATCCGGATTCGTTGAAGAAGTCATAGTACTTTGCACCAAGTGGATAGAGTAAAATAATTTCTGTAACTTTATCCCTTATTCTAAGACAAATGTAAGAGTGAAAATTATATTTGAGGATGTAAACAAAAAAAAATGATTGTTTTTTTGTGGGCAAGGTAGACCAATTTACAAGTAGTGTCATTTAATATGAGACATCTATCAAGTATCGGTATCAAAGGATGAGATTAATTCTTTTAATATTTAGTGGTTACTGTAACTTTTGCATTGTAACTTTTGCATTTTTAATTTCTAACTCTTAATATTTAGTGGTTACTATAAAAATTGTCTTTTCAATTATTAGCTCTTAAAATTTGTGATAAGTATAATTTATTTTAAGCCAAAATATAAAAAGGTTATGAATCTATAAAATCCTTAAAGATATATCAAAATTGGATGACTGAACTTAATTAACGAAAAATTCTAGTGTCTAATTGTATTTAAATTTCAGTAGATTACAACGCATGACATATACGTTAACCAAATTTAAGGCTTGTTTAACCATGTGTAACTTTGCTAGTCTTTAAAAAAAAATTCAAAATTTATGTTTTTGAATTGATGTTAAAATGATATTTTTTTTTATTTTTTTTTTAATAAAACAGGGTGAATGAAAAAGAGAAAGAGAAGAATAAAGGATCAAGTTAGGGGAAGAAAAGAAAGAGTATAGGATTAGGATTTCGTTGCCACGTTCCTCGCTATAATTCATTACTGTTGCAAAGTTTATTAATTGACACTATAATTGGTGTGTCATCCCCTGTGATCTGGTAAGACATCATGAGTTATTGTAGCTTGAATTTCTTGGTGTAGTTAAACTAGATGGAAAAAAGCCGTGCAGGAATTTCAAAAAATTCATTGCATGCTTTATAGTCTATATAATGAAAAAATTTATACAAATAATTAAAATTAAATTAAAGTTTTATGTACTTGAAATGATACTTGCATGTTAGTTATATATACATATTTCCGTAGTTGCATATCATTTATATATTTCAGTAATAAACTCGTTCTCGTCAATATTATTGCAAATATGCTTTTCTAACTAAACAAAATAATGGCCAGCCCATGTTCCAGTGCAGAATTCATCTCTAAAGTAAGAGGGCGAATGAAGTGATTACATTATTCAGAAACATTTCACATTTTAGAACAAGTGATAAAATATGATATTGCAGTATTAGCCTATCCTTTCATACAATAAATTTTAGAGTTCTTCAGCAGTGATTGACATTTTCACTATCCCAGAACAAAGCTTTTATTCTAATTTCGTAATCGATAATAATAACCAAATAGAAATGAGTGCCATGTAACTATGTTCTAGAGAGCATCTTTAGATAAGTAAAGGTCATCCACTTTGCGGGCATTGCGAAGCTCATAGACAGAATCGCCTCTCTCAAAAGCAGCAGCTGCCCCCATTCCAGTACCTGCTCACAATTCACAATTAACACTATTAACTATAAGATGTTCAAGATCACACACACACGAACGCACATAGAGTAACAAAGTGAGAGTACCTATGCACATAGATATGACTCCAAATCGAGAGTCCTTGCCACGTTGCTTCATTTCATGCAATAGAGTTGCCACACATCGAGCACCTACACCGAAAAAATAAAATATATCAAAATGCATATGTTTTCAGTACTGTCAAAATATTAGAAAATATCTTATAAGATCTTTTATATTATATTAGAGTATCTTGAGTTATTTCTTAGGATCAATTTATAATCATAGAAATATCTTAGAATATCTCTCATTATTATTATGATTTATTCCTGATTTAGGATTGAGTCTATGTTTCTCTATAAATAAAGATTAGTATTGAATCTTTTGTAATCAATTCAGCATAAAGCTATTATCAATAATATTCAAACCCTTATTATTTTCTCTCCTCTTTTTCTCTAAAATCCCACAACTTCAACATGGTATCTAGAGCCTATTTTGATCCTCCATGAACAATTTTGTCGTTGTTCCGTTGTCGAGTTCCCAACAGTTAGGGAATATAATTACAGTTTCTCTTTTTCAACATTCCGACACGTTTCACTCGTTTTCCATTCAATTCGCTATTGCTGCTGCTGCCACTATTTCCGGCAAATTTTCCTGCGAACAACAGTCATCTCCAGATCAGGTCATGCCCAAAAGCGCGTCGACAAAAGCCGTCACATGTGCTCTCACGCGTTGCTAATCTCCCCTGCGAGTAGATCTCACGCGCCGCTGTCTCCACAGTGTGTGACGACGCGTTTTGACGCCTCTCTGTTGCTGCTTAGTCAGTCAATCACGCCTCAACCTCGTGGTTTTGAATCTGCCCAAATATTCTAGTTTCGGGCTATGGTTACACCTACTACCTTCAAGATCCGCCATCTCCTGCTGCCTTGCAACTGCTGTCGCTGCTGGAAAAGTTTTCCAGCAAGTTTTCCGATACAACCACTTCCATTGTGTGCGGAATCTCCCAATCTACGCAACCCAAATTTTTTATGTCAAAAGTTGCTCCACGCACCGCACTCATGTGCCTTCAAGATCCTCCGTGTTCATTCCACGCATCGCCACCAACAGCCTCGAGCTTTTCTCACTCCATTGATCGATCATGACTTCGTTTCATTAGAGTCGTGCTCCTTCCTCTATGGTGTTTGTCATGCAATTTAGTTCTTACTAATAGATTATAACAGTGGCTTCTATTGCCACCGATGATCATTCCGGTGGTTTCCTTTTCCCACAGATGAATCATATTAGTGATGACTTCTTCTTCCATTGATAGTTATTCTGACGATATCTTTTATTTTCATGACTCACTTTATCTTGGCAATTTGTCCCAGATGCAATGGCCCAATCTTTGTCCCAGATGTACTGGCCTTGCCTTTCTCTTCTTGAAGCACGCGTCTCTGATATTATTGGTTTGAAGCTTCCAAATGCAGTTATTTAAAAGGATGGATCTTGCTTTGTTCAACTGCTTGCCATGAATTTCTCTCATGTTGATGATCATTCCAACTATCTAGCTAGGCTGTGTTTATAGCAATTCTCTCCGACTTCACCTGCATCCCTGAGTTGCCTTTCCATCTTTTTTATTATTTTCCGGAGCAAAGTATTGTTTTCTTGTAACAATCTAAAGCTTAGTAAGCTTTAGCTTGAGGGGGAGTGTCAAAATATTAGAAAATATCTTATAAGATCTTTTATATTATATTAGAGTATCTTGAGTTATTTCTTAGGATCAATTTATAATCATAGAGATATCTTAGAATATCTCTCATTATTATTATGATTTATTCCTGATTTAGGATTGAGTCTATGTTTCTCTATAAATAGAGATTAGTATTAAATCTTTTGTAATCAATTCAGCATAAAGCTATTATCAATAATATTCAAACCCTTATTATTTTCTCTCCTCTTTTTCTCTAAAATCCCACAACTTCAACAAGTACCAATTATTATTATTACCTAGTTTATGACATTTTAGCTCAATTCTGAATTTTCACATTTCTTAGCAACATTTCCAAGGTGCCATTGCAGTTTTTTTATTTGCAAATAAAGAAAATCTATTAGGTGGTTAATTTAGCTATAGGTATCTATCTCGCAAACATATTGTTTACTTCCGAAACAAAAAGAATACAAGAATGAGAATTATTAAAGCTTCATTAATCAGCAATCGTGTTGTAGTTTTTGAAAATAGAAGTTGGGGAACGTGGTATATACCTGTTGCTCCCAAAGGATGCCCAATTGCCATTGCACCTCCATTAACATTGATCTTTTGTGAATCAAGTCCTAGCTTGTTACGGCAATACACAAACTGGGAAGCAAAAGCCTTTAACATATATGCACATCATTGAAGTTAGTACATAAAAAATTGGTAAGAGAAAAAAATGGAAAATAAGATAAGTACATTAATTAAATACCTCATTTATTTCAAAAAGATCAATATCATCAAGCTCTAGACCAGCAGCCTTCACAGCAACTGGAATTGCAGCAGCTGGGCCAACGCCCATGATGGCAGGATCAACACCAACTGCAACGAAACTCCTGCATGACAACCAACAAATGTTCTTCAAATTATCAAAAGCATTTCAAGTTAAATATTTATTTTTTCTAATTTATATCTTTAATGTTAAAGAGCAGGAAAACCTACTGCACCTTCCTTATCTATTTAAGCACACAGCGTACCAATTTGAAATCGGTATATAAATATTGCAAAGGATTATAACTTTATGTTACCCATTAAGTACCTGAATACACCAAGAATGGGTAGCCCCTTTTGCACATCAATACTTCTTTTCATCAGCAGAACAGCCCCAGCACCATCACTCACCTGGCTAGAATTACCTAAAACATAGACATCAAATGATTATATTATATCAATTAGAAAGAGTTTGAGGAAATGAATGACATTTCTATGATCTTATACCAGCAGTGGTGGTTCCGTCTTTCTTGAACACGGGTTTAAGCTTTGCTAGATCAGACAATGACGCGTTAGGTCGAATTCCATCATCAACGGAAATGGTGACAGATTTCTCCTCTCTGGTTTTTGGGTCCACAATCTATTGAAGAAAAGTCTAATTACAAACCTAATATCCCAAAGAAAGATTCAATGTACCCTTATAGTGGAAAAAGTACCTTGGTCAGAACTGGTATGATTTCATCTTTAAATTTACCAGAAGCAGTAGCGGCAGCAGCTCGCCTGTGAGACTCGACCTACCAACAACATTATCAACAAGATTCAGTTAAAAGTTGCTAAAGTATAACAAATAAAATAAAAGAGAACACAGTGTTGCATGAAAAGATATATCCCAGAACCAACATTACATTGGTCTGAGTAAAGCAGGACTCAGATCCCTTATGCAAGGTCTCGGGTTTGAGCCTTATGGATACTTCGCACCAATAACATGGCTAAAAAAAACGATATATCCTACTTACCGCAGCTTCATCTTGTTCTTTCCTTGAAACCCCAAAGCAATTGGCAACATTTTCAGAGGTAATCCCCATTGGAAGAAGGCAGTTTTGGGCTTGTGTTAATACCGGTATCAATTAGGAACAAATAGCGTAATTGAAACTGAAAAGTGGATTAGGATCAATGAACCCTAATCTCTTTGTATTATTGATTGAATAGAAGAATTACAAGGAATTGTAGAGAAAGAAGGAAAACAGATAGATGGGGAGAAAACCATAATCTCTAATTGATTCTCAGAATCAGTTACTCCTACTCCACTGTTTCCAAAAACTCCCCCATTCCTCTCTTTCCCTCCTATTTATTCTATTCCCAACTAACTATTATTCACTAGTTAGTTATTTTCATTTTGTGTCAGGCTGGCGCCTCACATACACTTTAGTAATAGGTGGCCTACGGTCCTTCTTAGCTCTATCAATACTCCCCCCCAAAAGAATGACCTTGTCCTCAAGGGGAAACCGAGGAAAAGAGTGCTGCAATTGTGTAGCAAGTTTCCACGAATTATCACATGCTGGTAACTGATCCCACTGGACCAAGACCTCCAAATTCCCATCCTTATCCGCCCTATATTGCAAAATATCAGTTGGCTCCACTTGTAATTCAAATTCCTCAGAAAGCATTGGTGGTAATGGCTGTTGTTGGTGACCCTGCTTCAAAGCTTTCTTTAGCAAAGATACATGCAAAATTGGATGAACTCTAGCAGATTCTGGAAGTTCTAAGCGATATGCAACTGGACCAATCCTCTCAAGGATTTGATAAGGACCATAGAATTTAGTAGAGAGTTTCGCGATAGGTCTATGAGCCAAAGACTTCAGCTTATAAGGCTGAAGTTTTAAAAATACCCAATCCCCTACTTCATATTCAACTTGTCTTCTATGTTTGTTGGCCTGTGTTTTCATAACATCTTGAGCTTTCAACAAATTCTGTTGTAACTCTTGTAAAATCAAATCCCGTGACATCAACAGCTGGTTAACTGCTTCTATCTTAGAAGTAAAAGTACACCCTTTAATCATTGTCGGGGGATCTCTTCCATACAAAGCCTTGAAAGGGGTCATTCCAGCTGAAATGTTGTAGGTTGTGTTAAACCAAAATTCTGCCCAAGAGAGCCAGTCCACCCAACTTTTTGGTTTAGGTCCAGCAAAGCACCTGAGATAAGTTTCCAAACTACTATTGACCACCTCAGTCTGGCCATCTGTCTGAGGGTGATACGCAGTGTTGTACTTGAGTGTAGTTCCAGCCAATCTGAACAATTCCTGCCAGAATTGACTCAAAAATATCTGATCCCTGTCTAAAACGATGGATGTAGGAAATCCATGTAAACGAACTACTTCTATGACAAACAAAGCAGCCACATCCTTTGCATTGAAAGGATGCCCAAGTGGATAAAAATGAGCATATTTTGTGAGTTTGTCCACTACCACAAATATAGTATCCTTGCCCTTAGTTTTAGGCAAACCAGAAATAAAATCCATAGAATTGTCTTGCCACACCTGTGTTGGTATTGGTAATGGCTGTAACAAACCTGCAGGGGCTAATGTGGAATATTTCTGTCTTTGACAGATATCACAAGCCTCTACATACTGCTTTACATAGCTTCTCATACCTTCCCAGTAGAAAAAACTAGAAACTCTCTTGTAGGTTCTGAAAAATCCCGAATGGCCTCCAGTCACACTGTCATGGCATTCAGCTAAAATCAGAGGAATTTTGTTAGAACCCTTTTTCAAAACCAGTCTTCCTTTGTATAACAATCTGCCTGCTTGAAATTGAAAACCAGGATGAGCATTAGGATCACAAGCTAAGTCCTGGATCACCTTCTTCCATTTAGGATCAGTTTCCATTTCTTGAAACCAATCTTCAGCATCAGCCAAATCAATTACAGAAGTATACATGGTTTTTCTTGACAATGCATCTGCTAATGTATTCTCTTTGCCAGGTTTAAATTGGATCTCAAAATCCAAACCTATGAGTTTCACTGCCCACTTGAATTGCTCCTCACTAAACAACCTTTGATCTGTGAGGAATTTCAAACTCCTTTGGTCAGTCTTTATAACAAAATGTCTATCCATGAGGTAGTGTTTCCATTTCTGAACAGCTTGTACCAAAGCCATCAACTCTCTCTCATAAACTGATTTAACTTGAGCTCTGGGGGAAAGACCTTTACTCCAAAAAGCTAAAGGTTTCCCTTCTTGCATCAAGACAGCCCCTAGCCCTTTACTAGATGCATCAGTTTCAACAATAAATGTCTTAGAAAAATCAGGTACTGCTAACAATGGTAGACTAACCATGGCCTGTTTCAGAGTTTGGAATGCTGTAGTGGCTTCCTCATTCCACACAAAATTGTCCTTCTTAAATAAGTCAGTCAAGGGCTTGGTGATTCTACCATAATATTGTACAAATCTCCTATAATAGCCTGTCAGCCCCAAAAATCCTCTTAAACTCTTCAAGTCTTTAGGAACAGGCCAAGATTTTACAGCCTCTACCTTTGTCTGGTCGGCTGCCACTCCTGCCCCAGAGATAACATGACCCAAATACTCTAGGCTTGGCTGAACAAAACTACATTTTTTTTTGTTGACCAGTAAGGAATTTCCTCTTAATGCTTCCAGCACTTTCCGCAAATGATCTTCATGTGCAGCCTCATCTCTACTATAAACCAAGATGTTATCAAAGAAAACCAATGCAAATTGTCTCAAAAAAAGGTCTTAAAACCTCATTCATTAGAGCTTGGAATGTAGAAGGGGCATTAGTCAAGCCAAAAGACATCACCACAAACTCATAATGACCTTCATGAGTTCTAAAAGCTGTTTTTTCAATATCAGTTTCCTTCATTCTGATCTGATGATAACCCGATTTCAAGTCCAATTTAGTGAACACAGTGGCTCCACCAATTTCATCCAAAAGTTCCTCTATAATTGGAATAGGGAATTTGTTAGGTATCGTTATCTTGTTCAATGCTCTATAATCTACACAAAACCTCCACCCTCCGTCCTTCTTTTTCACCAGTATAATAGGACTTGAATGTGGACTAATATTGTGTCTAATTACCCCAGATTCCAGCATCTCTGCTACCAATCTTTCTATCTCTGTTTTCTGATAATGTGGGTACTTGTAAGGCCTCAAATGAGGAATTGAAGCTCCCTCTTTGAGATGGATAGCATGATCATGCTTTCTAAATGGAGGCAGCTCCTTTGGGTCTGAACATACCTCATCAAATTCGTCTAGTAAATTCAGAAAATTTTTTGGTAGGGTCTTTTGAGAATCTAATTCCGTCTTGGTTCTTTCACATTGAATTAGTAATCCCTCGCCTTCTTCTTTTAAAACTTGCATCAGTGCTCCAAAAGGGAGTTTAGTTTTAGTTAAGGCTGAATTTCCAGCTATTCTGATGACCTTTTCTCCTTGTTTCAGAGTTAGTTCCAGCTTTCCAAAATCTGCTTTAATTTCTCCCAACCCTGCTAGCCAATCCAAACCTAACACCATGTCAACCCCCTTGAGTGTGAACAAATAAAAGTCTTGGATTGCTTCTAAGTTCTGCATCTAAAATTTTAACTGTGCACACTTTCCCTTGCATCTTACTTTATGCCCATCTCCTACTTCTACCATGTAAGGAGAGGTTTCCATAACTGTTAAGTGCAGTCTTTCCACCAACTCAGTAGCTATGAAATTGTGGGAAGCACCACAATCAATTAGGATGACCACTGCTACACCTTCTAACAATCCCTCCACTTTCCAAGATCTAGTAGTAGTGAATCCAGACATGGAACACAATGATAGATGCAAAGATCTAAACGACTGCAGGGGTTCCTCCACTTCTTCCACTCCTTCTTCCTCCTCTTCTTCCATAATGATCATCTTAAATTGTATGTTTTTACATCGATGTTCTCTATTATAAGGTTCATCACATCTAAAACATAACCCTTTTTCTCTTTTCTCTCTGACTTCAGCACTGGTTAAATGTTTAAACTCCCCTCCTCTGTTTTTAACACTTTCCACACTTTGACTCTGGCCAGTCCCACTCATGGTACTGCTTTTCTGATCTGAACTCAACTTTGATTCTAGGGTTATAGTTTTAGAATAGGGCATGCTACGTGAATTTCCGTTAGTTCTAGAAGCATAACTATAACCATTTTTCATATTGACTAACATGTTCTTTTGTTCAATCAATAGGACTTTTTGAATCATTTCTGATAAGGGGTTAAGCTCATACAATTTTACCTCAGCTTGTAGCTCCTGTTTGAGTCCATTCAAGAATATTCCTCTCACAAATTCTTGATCAATGGTTCTCATGGCTCCCACGTATTTTTCAAAATTCTCAACATACTCATCTACTGTGCCTTTTTGCTTCAAGGATAACAATTGCTCAAAAGGATTCTGAACCATTGAAGGTTGGAATCTACGTACCACAGCAATCTTAAAACCTTCCCACTTAGGGTTAGGGTTGCATTTCTCCCACCAATGGTACCAACTCAACGCTTTTCCTTCTAGAGCCATGACTGTAGCTTGCATCTTTTCTTCCTCGGTTACCTCCTTTAACAAAAAGTATCGTTCCAATCTGTGTGTCCATCCAAAAGCATCTTCCCCCGCAAAAATTGGAATCTCCAATTTCCGCCATTTCTCCCTACGATGAACTTCTTCACTGCGACCTCCATTACTTCCAGTTCCTTCCTGAAACGGACTACTCTATTCACGATTCGAGCCAAATTTCATCAACAAATCAGCGATTTGATCCTCATGTTTCTTCGCCAGAGCTTCTGCAAACTCAAGTCAAGTTTTCATCAATTCACGTTCCTGTTCCCAATCGTCACTGGATCTCGCCATGCTTCTCGTCCTCATACGCAGCAGCTCCAAGCGTGGAATTCAGGGCACTAGGATCGGTGCTCTGATACCAGTGTTAATACCGGTATCAATTAGGAACAAATAGCGTAATTGAAACTGAATAGTGGATTAGGATCAATGAACCCTAATCTCTTTGTATTATTGATTGAATAGAAGAATTACAAGGAATTGTAGAGAAAGAAGGAAAACAAATAGATGGGGAGAAAACAGTAATCTCTAACTGATTCCCAGAATCAGTTACTCCTACTCCACTGTTTCCAAAAACTCCCCCATTCCTCTCTTTCCCTCCTATTTATTCTATTCCCAACTAACTATTATTCACTAGTTAGTTATTTTCATTTAGTGCCAGGCTGGCGCCTCACATACACTTTAGTAATAGGTGGCCTACGGTCCTTCTTAGCTCTATCAGCTTGTTGAAACATTTCAACCTGTCACAACAAAGTAAGAAACATCACAAACTTGTAGCCCTCTAGAGGTTTTATTTCCAAAAAAGAAAAGAAAAAAAAATTAAATGAACTTATTAATCTGGCAAAAGAGATGGAATGAGGAAAAAAGGGACAAAATACTTTAGGATTCACTGATCCTTCCCATGCCATTGGATTAGTTGTCATGGATTCCAAACCCGCACCAATACCTAAACAAAAAATAAGGCGCAGTATAATCAATATACAAAGTTATTGTAATCACAAGAAATACAAAACGATTTGATGAATCCTTTACCGATGTCATAAAATCCAGCCCTTATAGCAGCAGCTACATCAGCAACAGCTTGGAGCCCAGATGAGCATTGCCTGTTAACTGTCCTAACCGGCACAGTTTCTGGAATGCAAAAAGAAACACATAACATGTAAATAACAAACCAAAATAATCTATTAGGTTCACTTACACAAGTTATCTGGACATACCAGGAAAACCAGCATAAAATGCAGCCATGCGACATTACTAGCTCTTTGAGATCCATCCCCCAATACAGAACCCACAACAATATCACCCACTTCACTTGGGTTCAAGTTGGTTTTCTCTATTAGAGCCTACAACGAATACCTCGTCATCAGGTTCATGTAGATGGATATACATTAATAGAGCAAAATATGAACAAAAGTAGCAAAAGAATTAGAAATTAAGAATAACAAAACCTTCAAAACAGGAGCTAGGAGATCATCAGCATGAGTGTCTTTGAAACCACCACGTTTAGCTTTGCAAAGAGCAGTCCGGTATGCACTGTGAGCACATAAAACAACTTCTGTTACAGATAAAAATTTAAAAGATCCCTCAAATATATTGCCCCTAATTCGTAGTTGAACAAGGTAAGGCAGTTGAGCACATATTTAATACACACTTATGGTAGAAAAGTTATATAAAAGGTGTATCTACAATTGAAGAGAAAATAGGGAGAATTTTTGCATAAGCTCAATATAATATAAGTTATTCTATAGAGCTTATGAAAATAAACCAAAAACATATTGTATGGGCCTATTACAGATTATTTTTATAAGCTCTTCCAAATCACTTACATAAGTGCTTATATCAAAACATAAGCTCAAATAGGCTTTCCCGAATGCCACCTATATCAATTATCAAATAAAACACATGCTTAATGTGGAAAATTCAATTGGAGTGATAGCTGAACTCACGCTACAATCACTACATCGTCCCCAAATGAAGCTGTCCTGTGATACGCAGTACTATCACCCGCCAAACATGCTAAAGCCTGGGAATCAAATGTTCAACATACAAATAAAAATCCGCCACGACAAGGTCATTTCAAATTGAAAATATACACAAATAATTATGTACATACATGTGCATACACACACACACATTTGCCACTTTGCACTAATGCCTAATACTGAATAAAGAAATCATGTGTAGCAAAAGGGTCAGACACAATTTTCGCCCTCCTGAAAATTCCAATTCTAAAGAAAGTTACATGATTGGTACCGGTTCAAACGGAGTACCACTGTTAACGATTACTTGAAAATCACCCAAAACTCCAACTACAAGAAAGTGACATGATTGGTACCGGTTCAAAGAAAACAACGAAAAACGAATATAAACACCTCAAAACTCAACTCATATTTGTTTTCTTTTGTTTCTATCAAAACAATACAAATCAGGTCACCACATGATAATAGCAAGGATGACGTGAGCTTCTAATTCTAAGGGACAATATTTTCCTTAGTATTTTGAGTGATTTTCAATTGTCGGTTACAATAGAATACGCCTGAATATTAATATTAATATTTTTTTGGTTTTAACCTGGCCAAAAATTGTTCCATTCAGGATTCAAATTCAGGATACGAAGAACTCGGGATATTCATATGAATATACACATTCAAGATCAGAACTATGATAAATTTGTAAGCTAATAAACAATCAAGGATACCAACATAAGAGCCAAAAGGGTAATTAATTTACGCAAAAGAATAAAAAGACGATTAAATCGAAACGAAATTGCGAATTGAAAAAGTGGAAGAAATACTAACAGAGAGAGAAGTAGATGATGAATAGATCGATGATGATGATTGAGAAGGGTTGAGATGTTGAAGCAAAAATTTCTGTCTGTTGATTGATTTGTCCATGTTGAGGTTGAGGGTGATGAATGAAAAGCGAATCGAATTGTTGAATAGAGAATAAAAATGAAAATGAGAATGAGAGAACTGGATTAGCTTCCTCTATTACTTGTACTTATTTCTCACTTTATTATTGCCGGTTCTAGGAAGCAATCAGAATATTCAATAGTTATTTATTCTTCTTTAAAAATATAATAATAATCCAAGTATTATATATATTGGGAAATTCTTTCAAATGTGATGTTTATCTAATTATTATTTTTAGATATTAATTAATATTTGATCATCTTTATTTGAAAAGAGATAGAAATTATCTTAAAAAGTTAAAATTATTATTTGAGATTTTTAAAGATCAAATTAATAAACTTTAAAAAATCAATAAGTCAGGTGTGTTTTTTTTCAATAATCAATTTGAATATTTATACTATATATATGTTATTGTTATGTAAGATATTTTAGACAGTGTAGTAATTATTACTATATCTAAAAAATTAATATAAACACACTATTTATATTATATTATAAAATAAAAT
>JBBPBT010000881.1:1640037-1690405 GCA_037974875.1 Cicer bijugum | reverse complement strand
AATTTATTTAATCATATAAAATACATACCCATTTAGTAAATATATCTTTAAAAGTGCCTTTAATTTATAATCAAAACAAAATTCATTCTATAAAACTATGTTTGAAAAAAATCAAAACATAAATTATCGTTATAGATAATATAATTTTAACTAAAAGTTATATTTATAAAATAAAACTTTATTCCAAATACATATAAAGACAGTTCATGCTGACTCTTTTGGGACTCCCTTGAGTTATTAATTTTATTAGATATTTTGAAAAAATAATCTCATTTAAATAAATTTTGTATAAATATTTAATTGAATATCATAGTTGTTAGACATAAGTCTATTTTTGATATTATTGACAAACATACATCATGTGATAAATCTAACATTTTAAACTGAGTAAAATTTAAGGAACAACAACTCAACCCTACATACTTGAGACAATTGCTTGCAACTCAAGGAATCAACAAAAGTTGGAAAATTCACTAAGCAAATCGATTAGGCAAATCGATTTTGTAATAGGGTTGTATGAAAATGCGTAGTATGTGATTAAGCAATTGATTAGGCAAATCGACTGGCACATTTACTGAAAATCAATTGTGCAAGTCAGAGGCAAGTCGTTTAGCATGCTAATCGATTGGCAAAATCGATTGTTCCAATCACAGAGACTAATCTAATTGTTTAAATCGATTGACAAAATCTATTGTGCTAGTTACAGAGCCAAGCCATTTATTAAATAATCGATTAGGCAAATCGATTTCATAAAAGATCTCAAAATAAACATGGTCTGTAATAAACACAATCGATTGGCACAATCCATTGAAACAAATTTCTTGCTTAACAAGTTTGGCATCAATCGATTTGGTAAATCGATTGGATGAACCAACTGGTACATCTCTTTTCAGAAAAATATTATGTAATCGATTGGCACATCGATTAACATGAAATAAGCTAACTCCCTGTAATAAGCCAAATCGTTTTGGCTAATTGATTGGACAAAATCAACTGAGTCCCTGAGACCAATACAATCGATTGGAACAATATTTTAAGTTACAGAGGAAACTTGACCTATGGCCTAATCGATCATGTGCTTTAATGAATCGATTATGTGTTTTAATGAATCGACTGAGTAAATCAATTATTTTGATCTCGTTGTTGGAACAAAACACCTAAAATCGATTAGGCAAGTCAATTCCATTATGAACTGTTTTTAAAGTTCTGAAAAGTGGTTTAAAATAATCGATTAGGTAAATCGATTAGTTTATGTAGTTTCAAGATTCAAGAAAAACAAGATTCGCGAAATCGATTTGGTAAATCGATTGAGCATGTTTTATTATATTAATGAATCGATTTGGTAAATCGATTCATCTGTTGTTTTTCAGAAACTATATAAACATTTTTTCAATTACTTCTTCTCAGAACATCATAACACAGATAACTGATATAATTCTCATAATCTCATAACTCATAGAACTGATAACAAACTTTGAATATTACTTTTTCAGACTTGAACCAACCATCTTTCGTGATCAACAGAGACCTGAAAAAGATTGCTTGAGAAAGAGAACTAGAGAAGAAAACTACTTGAGATTTTCTGTATATTCATTTTAGATTTTCTGTAACAAAAATTTTGTAAACAAGAACGTTGAAAAATCCAGTATTGAAACTGGTAGTTATCTTCTGTGTTGAGGGGTCTCATCAAGAAGAAACTTTGTTGTGATCTTTGAAGATTTCAGAGAAGAACTTTGGGATACAGTGGTTGTGAAAGATAGAATAGGGAAAGTGTTTTAAGATTGATAGGCGAGGAGCGCTGGAACATCTGTAAAACGACTCTACAAGATTCTGTTGGAAAAGGCTAAGATCGGTTTGATCTTAGGACTGGACGTAGGCTGTCTAACCGACGACCGAACAAGTATAAAAATTGTCGTGTACAATTTCCTACCCTTATCTCTTTTATTTTTGCATTGCTTATTTGATTAATCTTGATTGCATGAAATAGTTAAAATTTGTATTAATTGACATTGCTAAAATTGTTAATTTGGCATGCTTGTATCTTGATAAATCTGTTGAACAATTCTTGTATATGCTGCACTCTCTATTAGACAATACTTGTTATTGTTAATCTTCTATTAGGACTGATATTTGGGACTGTGGTTAATCTTTTGTTTAATAAAATTTGAATTTTGTAAACTGTTTACCATAGTGTTAGAATAGGACTTATTCTTCATATATTCTGCTAAATTGAGGTCAATATCCCCCAACAATAGTTATTAAAAAAGGTATGTTATTTCAAAGTAATAATATATGATGAATATAAATATATAATGATATACATTAAATTTAATGTCCACCAAAGATATATATTAAATTTCAAACTGATGAACGAGTTTCTCAAAAACTTTTTTTTTAACTTAATATTAACTCATTCATATATATTAAACTTTTTTTTTTACTTTCTGAATAACTTTTGATTGAAGAAGGACATGGTATGCGTTGGGGTTGGACAGTTGGCCGTTGGTCGTTGGAGAGTGATGCTTCTTAGAATAGTTGCCGCCTCACCTTTCCATTCGGGGCATCTCAGGGCTGATTTTACAATTTCACTCAAATTATTGATGATTCATTGATGTGCTTCTTTATCTACTTTTTGTTTTGTATAGGTTTTATTATATAATATTTATTTTAATTTTAAAAAATTGTGTTGTTAAAATTCTTTATAATTATGGTATTTATTTAGGTTTAAATTTGAAAAAAAAAACGTTGAATTGTTAGAGATACAATTGTGGGAAAATGAAATCTAACTAAAATTAGGAGTTGAGATCTTTATTAAAAATAAAAATTTATGATTACGTAAAAAAAAAACCATTTAGTTTATGTGAATGAAAAAACATAGACAGTGAATTTGAAAGAATAAAAGTGTAAAATGATTAAAATTATATAGGGTATAATTGTTCATCAAAAGTACCAGCTAAATTGTTACTTATTTTAGATAACTCTTGAATTACCATTATATAATGGTTTTTTTTTTTTAAATTATTAGAATTACAAGTTTTAATTTAGTGCTTTTTTACTACAAATTTAGTGATTTTGTATATTTCAACATGTAAATTGTCTTCTTATATCTTAATCTTTGCAATAAATATTTTTAAAGTTCACGAAATTATCATATTTTTTACTCAATTATCGAGTTATCTTATCGGTGTGTATAAATGACAACTTAAGTCGAGTTTAGTGTGTCTTTGTCTCAAGATTTGTTCGAATCAATTTTTAAATCTTAATTTATCATTTAATCCAACTAAATCCAATTAGTTGTGGGTTTAAAAAAACATAAGAAAATAAGAGGAGATTAGATTAATCCCAAGATGAATCGCTCGCCAACAACCTACTAGACCCATATATCTTTTATCATTTGATAGTCTTACTATTTCATTAAGAATAGTATCAAAACAACATTATCTTATAATAATAATAATAATAATAATAATAATAATAATAATAAAAACAACAATAATAAAAAAAATAACAAAAAAAAATTATAATAGTAATAAGGAAGAAAATGTTGCAGAAATGAAAAGAAAAATGAATTTATCTTTAATATGTTTTAGAATACGATGGATAACTCGAAGGTGACTCAAATCCGATTTTTTTTACCTCTTGTCTTTTTGTTTTTTGTCTAAACTGTATCTACTATCTAGACTCTTCTACTTTAAAATTTCAATGATTATGAACTTATGATTGATCTCATTCCATTTTTGGACAGTTTAGGACAGTTAGACAACGGACAAGGTTCAAGTTGGAAATGTTGGAATGCGTACCTCTTTTTCTTTTTTATAATAATATATTTTACTTTTTATTCTAACTATTTTATGATTTTAAATTGAATATATTGAAGTGTAAAAAAGTTTGGATTTAATTTAATTAAATCACTGCATGTAGATTTATGTTGAAATAATATGGATGTGTAAAAACGTTTTGTATTATCAATACATAGAAATTAATTTTAAACTTTTTTATACATAGATTCAATCAAATCACTTCTTGAAGGTTTTTGTAGAGATGATTTTTTTATCAATGAGAAATAAAGACAAACAAACGAAAGAAAACTAAGTTCTTGGGAATTGTTTCTAGAAAGTTCACGAAACAAACATTAAGCAAATGAGAGGGACAAAAAGAAAAACACAATAAAATCATGAACATGTGATACTCCTAATTTAACAAGTCAATCGACACTAGCATTTCCTTCACGTAAGGTGTAAGGTGTGTACAATGACAAATTGTCATTCCTTAGAAACCAAAGACTGAATATAATCCACCAGTGGCGCAAAAGGGTGAGTAGGCGACACTCCTTCTATAATAAATCTCATTGTCGTTGGGAATCCAACTCGCAAATCACATTTTTGAAACCATGACACTAAGCAATATCAAGATCGTGATAAATGTCTTGAAGCTTAGCATTATTATTAGAAGTGAAACCATAACTTCTTGCAAAACCTATGATCCAACATCCAAAAGAGTTTCTCAAAAGACAACCAAAATCGGATCATCTAGTTTACCAATTGAGTTACCATCAATGTTTACCTTTATCACATTCTTTAGTAAATGGTCCCAAGAAACAAGTCTAGGAGTTAAATCCTTATTAGAATCACCAAAAACCTTCTTAGTGGAATGAAAACAAGTATAAATTTGTTGTTAAGAATATTCCAGAGGGAATAACTGTAAAACACATGTTTTAGATGAAGACAAAGACCAAGAATTGTGATCAAAGAAACAAAGCTAAAAAAAAGGTCCAAATATCATATGTCAACTATAATCAAACATATTAAATGATTAATAAATGTAAAGGTACATGATACAATCAATACTTCAAAAGTACATGAGAACCATTCATCTTTGCATATGCATAAAAAGGATTTTCATAACAATGTTTAAAAATTAAAGTTTTTGACAAAAAGCAATGTTGTATTCGAATACCACATATTGTATTCGAATACAGATACTAAGTCAGTAGAAAAAACTTGACATCAGTATTCGACTACGAGATGCTATAGTTGAATACAAGTGTTAAGTCAGTAGCTCAGACTACACATCTGTATTCGACTACCACTTGATGTAGTCGAATACAAACAACAAGTCAGTGGTAAAATACACTTATTTGTATTCGACTATATGACCCTTGTATTCGAATACAAGATGAAAATTTTGAATAAATCTGAACGTTATAAGAGGTGTATTCGAATACATACATACTGTATTTGAATACAACTGGAAAACAATGCAATCTTTCATATTTGAAATGGTTCTAGATCATTGCATTTGTTCATCAAAACTCTTGGAACAATGACCACTTATCTGAAGTGAATTTTATGGAGTATAAATACCCCCATAGTTTCAGATTAAGAGGCACACTATCCTACTACCAAACCTTGAACAACTTTGAACAAATTTCTGATTTTTTTCTCAAAGTTATTTTTCTTATTTCAAGTGCTTGCATTACATTTTCATATCATTGAGAAAGGTTCTCAAAGTACACTTGAAATAATATTGGATTAATATCATTATACCATTCTTATTCTTATTCCAAATCAAATTACATTATTTGTAAAAGGAAGTAGTACTTTCTTAAAGTAGTCTAATCTAAGATAGTGGTGTGCTATCTTAGAAGTTTTTGTTAGAAGTTTGTACATTTTCTGAAAATATTGGAAAAATCTCTTGTAGTGTGTAAGAGGACTGGATGTACCCTTAGTAATAAGTGGAACTTGGATAATATTACTGTGTTCATTAATTTACTGCCATTTACTCATTGCCCTACATTGTCCAAAGAAATTAAAATTGATCACAAAACCTCTGAAAATAAGAAAATTTTATAACACCTAATTCACCTCCCCTCTTAGGTGCACCTCTTTTCTTACAATTGGCATTAGAGCAGGTTCAAGTAACTTACTGATCATAGCATTTGGGCACATGTTTTTAGTTTGGTATTTTAAAAGCTCTTTATAGCTTAGATTAATATTTTTAGCTTGTTTCTAAACTTTGGGTCGAATTTGAATTATAATTTTATTATTTGTATTTTAATTTTAATTTTATTATTTACATTTTGACTCTTTCTCGCTCTGTAGGTCATAACTTGAGCTATGGATATCGGATTGGCACATATGAGCCGACGTTGGAAAGATAAAAACTTGAGCTACAACTTTTGTGTTGGAAGGAAAAACCAATTCCGAACTTTACTGAGCCGAACTTACAAATTTCGTAATATGAATTTTTGTAATAATTTTAATTAGCGAGCCACTTGTTTTTAAATCCTAAACCCTAAAGTCCAATATCAAGTACTATATATTGACAATTTTGTTTATTTTCTAAGGACGAAAAAATTAGGATTCAAATTGCTACAAGAAATAAATAGTGTTATTTTAATTTCATGGAAGGCTAATTTTATAAGATTAATCCACGAGTTCAGAGTTTCATTAACACCTTAAAATTCAGGTTACACTGTCAATTTCTATTCATGATTCTATTCTTGTTTATTTGATTATATTGATATTTTGATTGCTTAAATTGAATTTCAATAGGATTGATTAAATTTATTTGACAGAATTTGGTTTCGATTTCTAATTTAATTGAATTAAAATTTTGCGACGCTTGATCGTTAATTGTAATATTTTGATGATTGTGATGCTTAATCTAATCAAAGAAACCAAATTCACATAGGATTGATTATGCTTGTTTAATTAATTCTATAGTCAAATAAGAATAGAATCATAAATTAGAAATTAAACTCATTGATAGAATTTGTGATAGGTCTGAAACTCGAATAAGTTGATTAATCGTTTTGATCATCTGTTAAATAAAAAATTCTAAAAAATCCCTTTTTAATTTCAATTTTCAATTCGGTTATTATTGTTATATCAGAAGTCCTTGCGAAACGATTCGGGTTATTACCTCTATTTACATTTTATCAATTGTATTTGACCCGTGTGCGACAACAGATCACTTACTCCTCGATCATTACTCATGGCTTCCGCACAACCTATTTTTAGAGATGGTGGTAGTAGCAACAAACCACTATGCTTCGTTGGAGAGCACTATGGCTTTTGGAAGATACGCATGCAAGCGTATCTTGAAGCACAAGGAGATGACATATGGGATGCAGTAGAAAATGGTCCTTACATTCCAAAAACGATCATCAACAATAAAGAAGAAACAAAGATAAAAAATCTCATGGACTGACGATGATAAAAAAAGTGTTGTTCGATAAGAAGGTTAAACATATGATACAATCAACACTTGGAATGGATGAATTCTTTCATGTATCTCACTGCAAAACGGCCAAAGAAATATGGGATACGCTTGAAGTAACCCATGAAGGGACTATTGAGGTAAAAATATCTAAACTCAATACATTATCTCAAGAATACGAATTATTTCAAATGCTGCTCGGAGGGTATCTTAGACTTTCAGAAAAGGTTCTCCCACTTAACCAACCACTTATCGACACTCGGAAAAATCTTTACCAACGATGAATTAAATCTAAAAGTATTAAGATCATTAATGAGGCCCTGGCAACCAAAAGTGACAACAATCTCTGAAAGGAAAAGCCTATCCAAAATGTCTCTTCCTGCATTGTTTGGAAAACTTCAAGAACACGAAATCGAACTTGGAAGGTTAGAACATAATGAATGTCAAGAAAAAAAGACCAAAAACATTGCTTTTAAGACCGAATCAAAAGAACAAATCAAGGACAAAAATTCAGATGAAGATGAAAACATCACCTTCCTTGTTAAGAAATTTGGTAAGTTTTTTAAAAACAATAAAACATTAAAAAAGTAATGTTTCAGAAAGAAGAATAATTCTACCTCAAGCCAAAACTTCACTTGCTTTAAATGTGGCAAGCAGGGACACATTAAGGAAGAATGTACGAATATTATCAAGAAAAATACAATAAAAAAGAAAGACTTCAAAAAGTCATACATAGCATGGGAAGACAACGAAGTGAGTTCTTCGAAAACAGAAACTGACGAATGCGCGAATGTTGCGTTAATGGCATCGCATCAATCGGATGACGAAGAAGAGGTTAGTAACATAAACTCCCCTCATCATAGTAAAACTAATAGTGAATTAGTTATCAAATATAATGATGCTCAAAATGCCATTAAAGAACTACTTATCAAATGTAAAAATCTATTCAAATTAATGTTAATCCAAAAGAAACAAATTTCAACTCTTCAAGAAAAAGTTGACACTATGGAGAAGGATTCTGAAAAACTAAAACAGAATTTTACATGTAATAAGTGTGATTTTCTCTCTGTCAAAATTGTTCAATTAAATAGAGTAATTGAGTGATACGAAAAAGGACAAATGGGATTGGAAAACATTTTAAATATACAAAGATACTCAAATGATAAAAGTGGTCTTGGATACTCAAAATTTGATAAACCAAGCTTGAATAAAACCATTTTTATTAAAGCGAATAACCAATCCAATCAAGATAAGGTTATAACTATGCAAAAAGATCATCATTATAAAAAGAAAATTGTTCAAAAGAAATCTCAAAAAATTAAATTTACTTCTACTTTTTCTTATTGTGGTATTAATGGTCACACACCTAATGTCTGACACGTTAGAAACTTTAGTGTTCCAAAAGGGCATTATGTGTGGGTAAAGAAAGGTACTAACCATCAAGTACCCAAAGCACATTGGGTACCTAATAAAATTTGATTTTAATTTTGTAGATATGCACGCAAAGTAACTCAAATATGTGGTACTTGGATAGTGGATGCTATAAACATATGACAGGTATAAAACAAAATTTTTAGCTTTAACTCTTGAATCAAAAGGCTATGTGGTTTGTACGACTCTTAATTTTAAATTCTAATTTATGTATTTTGGGGAATTTTGTGCTGAATTTTTGAGGCTTTTTAGCCAATTTTATGGCATTTTTTTTGAGTTAAATGCTAATTACGGTGAATATTTTGTCGAAGAAAAAAATTTCTGAGATGCAACATTTTTCAGAAAAATTCAACAACAAGTGTTGGTGTTTTTCAAAAAAACTCAAAAACAAAACCTTCATTTTTCTCTTAGATCTCAGCTTCGTTTCGAGAAGTGACAGAAGAGAAAGTTGCTCATTGCCATGCTATAGTGCTAGTGAGCTAGTTTTCGACGCGACGTCACAAACTTAAATTTTATCGGAATTAATTACGGTACCGTAATCGCGTATTAGAGCTACCGTTAAGGTAATGGCTCATTCCAAACTTTTAGTTTGCATTTAGGACATTATTTGTGATTTTGTGGAAAAGAAATTTGATGTATTTGAGGTGTGATTTTGTGAAAAATTAATTTAATGTGATTATGTGTAATTTAGTGGAATTTAAATTGGAGGTGTGGTTTGTGGTGATTCAAGTTTGGTGTGATTTATATGTTCATAATTATTATTATAAATTTGTTTAGGAAAAAAAATACACTTGCGCTGTTAAAAATCGGGGTGTTACATTGTGGTATCAAAGCTTTTGGTTTGGATTTCTTTGGGGCTGTGCAGCCTTTGGTTTAGATTGTAGGTCAACCTATAGGTTGGGAGTCGTTATCTGATCATGCGTTGGGGTAATTTGTCTGAGTTGTCAGACTAGGGATAGTTATTATGTGTTGATATAGTTGAAAATTAGTTTTGGAATTATTCGAAGTGGTGTTAACACTTCTTCTTGATGTTTTTTTGGGAAACACTAATTCCAAGAAGGAACAATGTTGCAGGAATGAACGTCAATAGGAATGACCAAACGGTTGAAACAATGAATAATGCTTCTGTTGATCCACAGACAGCTGTCAGGACTCTTCGAAATCTGGAGAAGAGGGAAAGAAAGATTTGTGCTTCTGTGTCAAGGGGATTGGAAGATTTTCGTCGTTACCATCCTCCAAAGTTCAAGGGTGATGAGAACTCAGAAAATGTTGATCAGTGGATTCAAGAAGTGGAAAAGATCTTCGAAAAGACAAATTGTCTGGCAGGGTTGAAGCAAATCATAATGTCATGGGATTTATGAAGTGGTTCCAAGGACACAAAGGCTATGTTGTTGATGGTAACTCGAAGTTGATGGGTTTGGATTGATTAAGGTTAGACTAATAGGCGATTTCATGTAAAGATCTAAGTGGAGATCATTTTAAGAAGAATATTAGATGTTCACAGGGTAGATTTCAGGATGAGACTAGATGAAGTTTGATAACTGCCAAAGGGGTGTGAACACCATGGAATTATTGAGAAGACAGAGATTCCATTTGGAATAGCATTTGGTGCTTATGTGTCAACGAAAGAGACTTGTATTTAAGTTAAGAGGGGTGCACGTTAGGAGTAAATACTACCTTGGTTAGATAAAGTACATGTTGAGGAATAGTTGATACGTTGAGAGGTAAAGTCGAGCATTCGAGTTAAACTAGATTCACGAATCAGATTATTAAGTATGAATCTCATGGCGATTATATAATTGACAAACTTCTGTGTGGATTAGGACATGGTAAGTATGGATAGTAATTACTAGGAGAATGTGAATATTTTGATAAGTCAGGGAGATTATTCGAGATTTGATTTGGGACCCTAAGACGGTTGATCTTCAAGTCGATGGTTTAAAATCCACAAGGTTATGGATGAGAGTGTTTGAAGATTTCCTAAAAATGTTGTGTTATGAATAGAAGAGTTTTAATTAGTGAGATTACTAATACAGTTAGAGTCAATGATGAATATGACCTTGTATTGTATCTTGAGATGAAATGGATGGAATTAGACGGTGTGATGATAATTTGGAGATTTCGAGGATCAAATTATAGAATTTTATTTAATGAGAGAAAATGAAAAAGAAGAGATGTAACGAATGATTTATGATTTAGTTGTTGGTCTTGGGAAATCAAGTGTTGAGATTTACAATGAGTGTTTTAGTGACTAGATGAACAATGAAACGTATGTGGGTCTTTGAGATATTTTACTGCAAAATTTATGAGGATGAAGTTATAGGTAATTATTTCCTAGGAAATGCTTATGAGGAACGTTTGAGAAATAATTCTTTAGGACGTTCGATTGTTAGGATTCTTTCAGTTTGTATCTCGGTGAAGGTTTAGAAGGAATAAGAATCTAGTGAGTGAACCAAATATTGGAAAATGTGCCAAGAAATTTGTTGGAGCAGCACATAGAGATGTGGCTTATGACAATTAAAGATTCAGGAAAGCAATTATCTCACCTATAATTCAGACATTATTATTATAAAGGTATACCAATGATATAAAGGCATTACTTGAGTGCATGTCATGGGGGGTTGTTATTGTGTTCGCCAATCAACCTAGTTTAATGTTTGGTTGATAGGGAAGAATTGAACACGAAATGGAAAAGTTTGGTGGGAACTAGTAAGACTTGATTTATTGAAATCGCTATAATGAAGATGTATCAAGGTTCAAGGTAGAAATTTAAGGTTTGTATAAATGGAAAAGAAATGGAGTGAATACAATATGTTTTACCCGTCATGATGACAAGATAATCATCAAGCTGCAAACAAAGGACATGACAGAATTGAGAAGTATCAGAATGAATGTTGGTAGTAGATGTAAGAAAATTATTTTTGGGTTTGTCCAGAATGACGAAGTATGTAGGAGATGGATTAGTGAAGTGTGAATTTGAGGTGTTAAGGCATGAGACAAATATAGGTCTTATTCATGAATGAAATTCATGTTGGATTTTGTTGGAAACGTGACTCATGAAATGAAGTACTAAACTGAAAGGAAGTTTGTGTATCATGAGTAGTATAGTTTTGGATCACCAAGCAGATGTCAGAATGGAATTATTAGAGTTATAATTAGAACAACATACGGATAAGAACACTACAATTTGACGTAGTTGTGCGACTAAAGAAAAATCGAGAATTTGTGGACTATGGAGACATTTAGGAGTTCTCAGCGGTAATGATTGTTTTGTGCTCAGTGTGTTGATGTCATACTCTGTGTTTCGGTTTGGTATCAAATGGATGATTCGTACCAAGTGAACGTATATGAAAGCTATGTGACATAGTTTTGGGCGATCGTAATTCGTTGATAAGAGCAAAGTTATAGGAAAATACGGGAAACTCAGTGGACCTTGAGAAGTTTGTTTGATCACTTGTGCATTAGGATAACGTTAAGTGCAAGTCGCGGGGAGCATTGTTATGTTTCTGTTAAGATAGTCCAACCCACCCTCATGGTTGTTGGCTATTTATTGACAAATTGAGGGACTGATCATCCTTAATCTCTTGTTGATTGTAGACAAAAACATGTTGAATGGAACAGACGAGTCTTACCGACCATGGTAGTGTGTAGAGTTATTAAGCACTCTATGAAAAGGGGTAGGCAACACTTTCTTTAATTAGGCCGGTGAAACAAGTTGTGACTTGTATGTTGAATTTGAGTACAAACCTGGTGTGGATTGTTACTCGTACTTTAAGTTTCGAGGACGAAACTTCTTTTTGGATGGTAGTAATGTAAGACCCTTAAATTTAAATTCTAATTTATGTATTTTGGGAAATTTTGTGCTGAATTTCTGAGGCTTTTTAGCCAATTTTATGACATTTTTTTTGAGATAAATGCTAAAAACATTTTTGGAGACCCGATTAAAATTATTCGTCGATGAATAATTTTATTTAATTACGGTGAATATTTTGTCGAAGAAAAAAATTTCTGAGATACAACATTTTTCAGAAAAATTCATCTGCCCATTGATTTACGACGAGAGTAGATATTTTTTTAAAAAAGTGGTTTGTGATATGATGCGATGTGACATATGTAATGATGATTTTTATAAAAAATATCTAGATATTTGTTTAGATATTTATTATTATTATTATTATTATTATTATTATATATAATATGAATATTACTTAATATATATATATATATATATATATATATATATATATATATATATATATATAGAACCAAGGGAAAGCAAAACAGAAAGCCATTCTCGTCTGTTCTTTTATTTCTTGCCTTCTCTGTTTCAAGAAAACACAACAGCAAGTGTTGGTGTTTTTAAAAAAAACTCAAAAACATAACCTTCATGTTTCTCTTAGATCTAAGCTTCGTTTCGAGAAGTGACAGAAGAGAAAGTTGCTCATTGCCATGCTACAGTGCTAGTGAGCTAGTTTTTGACGCGACGTCACAAACTTAAATTTTACCAGAATTAATTACGGTACCGTAATCGCGTGTTAGAGCTTTCGTTAAGGTAAGGGCTCCTTCCAGACTTTTAGTTTGCATTTAGGACATTATTTGTGATTTTGTGGAAAAGAAATTTTATGTATTTGAGGTGTGATTTTGTGAAAAATTAATTTAATGTGATTATGTGTAATTTAGTAGAATTTAAATTGGAGGTGTGGTTTATGGTGATTCAAGTTTGGTGTGATTTATATGTTCATAATTATTATTATGAATTTTTGAGATGTGATTTATTTGTGGATTTTGTAGAAAATGAACTGATGGAATTTGGTGGTTTATGTGTAAAAGTCTGGAGTTTTGAAATTGGGTGAGTTATGTTTGAAACGTTGAAATTTAATTGAGATGTTATATGTGTGTTGTGGAATTGTATTGATTGTTGTCGGTGTGAATTGGCGATAATTAAATTTGATGAGTTTGAGTTACGTAATGAGTTATTTTCAAATAAATGAGTTTGAACTGAAATTGAAATTTTACAAAAAATTAGCGTTGTTAAAGTCATGAAAAAGTTTAAATTTTAACTAAGTTAAAGAGTTTGAGTAAAAAGATATATTGAAATTAACAATCGTTAGAGTTTAAAATGTTACTCTTTTAATTCCTCTTTGATTGAGTTTAACAAGGAAAAAAAATTAGAGTATTTTATTAATTCAAAAAATTTGGTGCTTTAATAGTCAAGTACGTGTATGTGAAATTTGGAAAATATTTGTTTTATTGAGTTTTAACTAAATAATATAAATTATTTGGTTTTAAAAGTTTGATGTGTCAAAAAGATTTAATTTTGGGAATTTCGTTGTTGTTGGATTAATTTTATTGTGAATAAATTGTTATAAATATTTATGCTTATGTAGTTAGCTCCTTGAGTCTCGAAAAGGAATCGAGACCGTTGGCACCGAGTTAGCGGTGGGGAGATCTCTGATATATTAATGTTGTTGTGGTGATTTATGGTTGAAAATTTTGGAGATTGAATATAGTGATTTACGGTTGAAATTTGTGGAGATTAAATTTGGTGATTAATATTTGAAAATTTTGGAGATTAATTGGGTGATTTATGTTGAATTTATGGAGAATTAAATTTAATTTGATTATGTGTTCATAATTGATATTATGAATGTTTGATCTGTGTTTGAGGTGTGGGTTGTGGTGATTTACGGTTGGTGTGATCTATGTGTTCTTAACGATTATTATGAATTTTTGGAGATGTGATTTATGTGTGGTTGTGGAAATTGAAATTGGTGTGAATAAATATGTTTGAGTGTGCTCTGTGTCGTATTTGAGAAATCATTAGTGTTAAATGAGTATTAAAAATGGGGAATCTTTTAATAGCTGCATTTACTTAATGATTGTGGTGAAAAGAGTCAGAGTATGCTCATGCATTTCATAGTACATGGTGACCGCGATGGGGCCATGGTGATAGTGGTGACCGTGATGGGCCACGGGATGATGCCATGTGAATTGTTGGTTCATCTTATCCTTGCGAGGATTGTCACGTCGTGCTGATCTGTGAGAGATTGCACTCTAGAATGTGCTGATCTGTGAGCGATTGCACTCTAGAAAATTGTGTTGGTATTTGAGCGACTGCACTCTTGTATGTCGTGCTGGTCTGTGAGAGACTGCACGCTAGTAAATCATGCTGATCCGTAAGAGATTGCACCTCGGTAATTAGTACTGGTCTGTGAGAGGTTGTACAATTATGATTTACGCCCCTCGAGGAGGGTTTTGGTTTGGAATTCCGGAATCATGCATTTAGGCATATACGCATTGCACTAGGGTGTTTGGCACGCGAGTCATGTTTGTTATACTTTGACGATTGTATATATATATTCGATTGTTGTTGTGATTTGTCGTAATTGCTTTGAGGTGTGAATTTGTGGAGATTAATTTGGTGTTAAATTCCATTCACACCTAAATTGAATTAAATTCATTTTTCTACCAAGTCACACATAAATTTCATAATATTAATTATGAACACAACAATTTCACCTAACATAAATCAACAAAAATTTCCAAACATTAATCACCATATTCAATCTCTAAAAATTTCAACCATAAATCACCACAACAACATTAATATATCAGAGTTCTCCCCACCGCTAACTCGGTGCCAACGGTCTTGATTCCTTTTCGAGACTCAAGGAGCTAACTACATAAACATGAATATTTATAACAACGTGTTCACAATAAAACTAAACCAAACACAACAAAATTTCCAAAATTAAATCTTTCTCACACACACAAGTTTTAAAACCAAATAATCTATATTATTTACTTAAAACTAAATAAAATAAATATCGTCAAAATTTCTCATACACTCACTCGACTATTAAAGCACCGAAATTTTTGAGTTAATAAAATGCTCTAAACTTTTTTTCTTTTTAAACTCAATCAAAGAGTAATTAAAACAGTAACATTTTGAACTCTAACCATTTTTAATTTCAATCTATCTTCTTGCATAAAACTCTTTAACTTAGTTAAAATTTTAACTTTTTCACAACTTTAACAACACTAATTCTTTTGTAAAATTTCAATTTCAGTTCAAACTCATTTATTTGAAAATAACTCATTACGTAACTCAAACTCATCAAATTTAATTATCGCCAATTCACACAGACAACAATCAATTCAATTCCACAACACACATATAACACCTCAATTAAATTTCAACAATTCAAACATAACTCACCCAATTTCAAAACTCCACATTTTTACACATAAGCCACCAAATTTCATCAATTCATTTTCTACAAAATCAACAAATAAATCACATCTCAAAAATTCATAATAATAATTATGAACATATAAATCACGCCAAACTTGAATCACCACAAACCACACCTCCAATTTAAATTCCACTAAATTACACATAATCACATTATATTAATTTTTTACAAAATCACACCTCAAATACATCAAATTTATTTTCCACAAAATCACAAATAATGTCCTAAATGCAAACTAAAAGTTTGGAAGGAGCCCTTACCTCCGCTGTAGCTTTAACAACCGATTACGGTACCGCGATTAATTTCTGTAAAATTTAAGTTTGTGACGTCGCTTCCAAAGTTGGCTCACTAGCAACGTAGCGTGGAGATGAGCTACTTTCCCTTTTGTCACTTCTCGAATGGAAGCTTAGATCTAGTAGATTAATGGAGGTTTATTTTTGGGTTTTGTTGAAAAAAAACTAACCGTTGGCTTGTTTTCTTTTTGAAACAGAGAAAGAGAAAGAGGAAGATGGACTCCCGTAAAGGAGAATTGGAAATTGCTTCCTTTTTATGTGTGTATATATATATATTATAATAATAATAATAATAATAATAATAATAATAAATATCTAAACAAATATCTAGATATTTTTTTAAAAATCATCATTACGCTTGTCACCTCACATCACATCACAAACCACTTTTTCAAAAAAATATATACTATTTGCGTAATTCAATTGGCAGATGAATTTTTCTGAAAAATGCTGCATCTCAGAAATTTTTTTCTTCGACAAAATGTTCACCGTAATTAAATAAAATTATTCATCGACGAATAATTTTAATCGGGTCTCCAAAAAAAATGCCATAAAATTGGCTATAAAACCTCATAAATTCAGCACAAAATTCCCCAAAATACAAAAATTAGAATTTAAAATTAAGGGTCTTACAGAATACAACTCTTGTGTAGTCAAATACACGTTCCTAGAACAATCTGTATTCAAATACAACAAGGGTGTAGTCGAATACAGTTTCGCGATTTTCTCCAAATATAAAAGTTGCTTCGCATTTTTAGGTTATTTTTACAACTCTGTATTCGAATACAGTCGTCAGCTTCGTCATCACCGCCAAAATCTTGTCCTATCTTGCTCACAACAAGTTACCCAATCAACCAACCTTGCATCTAAGATCAATCCCCAATCAAAGTAACCTTTCAAACCTCAACATTTCTCATATCTCGAAAACCCCATTTTTCTCCCGAAATCGTGAATCATCATTAAAACCATGGATGCTCGCAAAAGAGGATCAAGAATCAAGCATGTCGTTGTGGGTCCTTCAAAGAAGAGGGCTAGAAATGATAATATGGCCGGTTTATCTCGCTTGCTTCACTCACCAGAAGAAATTGATCAGTTTTGCACTCACTACTCCAAGAAAAGACTCATCACTCCCAAATACGATACTCTTGATTCCTTTTCGACTTTTCATTTTCCTGAGTTACTCAAAGCTCAACACTTAGAGGCATTCATTAGTTACAACGGTCTTATTTATCCTAATTTGGTTAGGTTCTTTTACTGTAATCTCATGAAAGATGGATATAAGCTAGTGTCTCGGGTTAAGGGTAAACACATTGAGTTAGACACTCACATTATTGGAGAAATCTTGTAGCTTCCATTGGAGTGACAAAAAATTAGGCCCGACAATCTATTTGAATGGGTGGGTATTACAAAATATGATGCATATGTTGCGTTGTGTCGGTTTGACAAAGCGTCCATGGAACAAAAAAGGTCACAAGCTGGTTCCGATTTTGCTGGGCAACAGTACGGAGTTGGAAATCTCACCGTTGACTATAGGCTCCTGCACTAATTTCTTAGTTACATTTTGGTTCCTGAGGCTGGAAGCTACTCTCAAATAACAGAATTTGAACTTCAGATTATGTCTTTCATGTTCTAAGGATGTCCGCTCAACTGGGCTTACTTTGTTCGCTCTGTGATATTTGCTTCAAAAAACATTGTTGGCTTACCTTATGCCAAGGAAGTCACTAAAATTTTGGATCACTTCAAAGTAGATTTTCTGGCGAAGTTATCTACAAACAAACCAAGGACAATCTGCTTGACTTAAGTGTGCTTCAGAGTATGAAGATCATATGGAATGAACAACAACATGACTATGTTCATAAAGGTGATATGGGTCAACCTTCTACTGCTGCCTAAGCAGACGACGAAGCAGAGGACACCGCATCTGATTATGATCATGTTTCAAATCGCATGGTCATGGACAAACTGGATTCCTTACAAACATTCATCACTACCCAATTCCACAACATGACCACCTCCATCAACACCCACTTTCAAACCATCGAAACTACTATTGCTCACAACCATGAAACATTAGCTCATGTCCTTAGTAGTTTAACTGACAAGATTGACCACCTTCACCTCCCAACGGATGAAGACATGTGATTCGATACTAGAAATATATTTGTTGTAGCTGGTTTGTGTAATGTTTTTTTGTCATACTCACTAAAACTCTTTGCCTAATATTTTTTTATGATGTACTATGTCCTATTAGAACATGATTCCGTTATAATTATGTGATGTTGTTTTGTTTTCTCGTTGTGATCACTACAAGAAAAACACTATTTTGTGGCCAACTTTATAAATATTTTGTGGCTGGATAAAACCCTCACAAATTAGTGACCGAAAAAGCCCTCACAAATACAAAAATTGAAATTGGTCTTTATTTGTGGCTGAAAGAGCCTTCACAAATTCTAAAACATTTAACTGTGTTAGACATATGTTCGTTTTTGATATTATTGACAAACATACATCTTGAAATAAATCTGACATTGTGAACTAAGAAAAATTTCAGGAACAACAACTCAATCCTACAAACTTGAGACAATTGCTTGGAACTCAAGAAATCAACAAAAGCTTGTAGATTCATAAGCAAATCGATTAGTAAAATCGATTCTGTAACAGGGTTGAATGATATTATCCAGTTTGGGATCAATCAATCGATGGGCAAAATCGATTTGCACATCTTATGAAAAATCAAACAGGCTATCAATTGATTAGGAAAATCGATTGGTACATTTATTAGAAAATAAATTGTGCAAGTCAGAGAGCCAATTTGCCACTAATCGATTAGGCAAATCGATTGGTACATTTACTGAAATTAAAATGCTCAAGTTAGTAGCATGCCTTACAAGCTAATCGATTTGGAAAATCGATTAATTCAATCACTTCTTTATTTTCGTTTGTCTACATCGATTGACACAATCGAGTGTGAATGTCCCAGAGCCAAACCAATGATTACTAAATCGGTTAGGCAAATCGATTTACTAAAATAAGTTTCAAAATAACCTTGGTCTGAAACATACACAGTCGATTAGCACAATCTACTATTTTACTTCTGTTGAATTAAGTTTGGCATCAATCGACGTGGTAAATCGATTGAATGAACCAACTGTTGAAATAAGCTTCAGACTTAAGTTCACAATCGGTTAGGCAAATCGATTTGTGAAAATCACTGTGTCCCTGGAACCAGTGAAATCGATTGACTAAAGCGATTGGTGCAAAAAGTTTTAGAAACAGAGATGACTGAAATGGTTGAATCGATTAAGTACATCGATTGTTTTGATCTCGTTGTTGGAACAAAACACGCCAAGTCGATTATGAACATCGATTCAATTAAGTATAATCATCCAAGTCTGAAGAACTCAGTTAAAATAATCGATTCGTTAAATCGATTAGTGTATGCAGTTTCAAGATTCAAGAAAAACAAGATTCGCGAAATCGATTGGTTATATCGATTAGTGTGCTTTATAACTTTAATGAATTGATTTGCCAAATCGATTCATATGTTGTTTTTCCAGAAACTATATAAACTGCTTTCATACATAACTTTCAAAACATATGAAATAACAGTTTCATAACTCACACAAAAAATACAATTTACCACTAACTCTTTCTCAACTGACATTACTTTGAACATCTTTTTCAGCCATGAACAATCAACGTTTGTGATCAGTGAGGATTGAAAAAGACTGAATTGAGAAAGACTACTTTGAGAAGAAGGAAGATTAAGAACTTTGTAAAATTGATCTGTTTCAATTTCTGTAAACCATTTTATGTAACCAAATTACTTTGAGAAAATCCAGTTATTACTGGTGGTGTTCTTCGAGGTTGAGGGCTGTCAACAACAAGACGCTTGACTGGATTCTTGGTCAAGTTTATGGGACTTAAACTTGGGAATTCAGGGAGGGAAAGATAGAACAGGGAGAATAGTTTAAGATTGGTGCGAGGCGCTGTGTAAAAATCTGTAAACTGATTCTAAGAAGTTCTATTGGACAGGTTAAGATCTAGTTGGATCTTAGGACTGGATGTAGGTCGTCACGAGACGGCTGAACCAGTATAAAAATCTGCGTACACTTTTCTTTCCCTTATCTCGTTTAAATTTCTGCAATTATTACGTTTATGATATTGATTGAATGCATGATAAAGATTCTATGTTAAGTGATGTTGTATGATTAATTGTCTTAACATAATTGCATGAAAATCAACATCTTGGATAATAATTGTTTTCTGATGCATTTCTTCATATATACCATAATCCATATAGTTTGACATTCATTAGAATTGTTTATTAGGGACCTTATTCAATCTTGTGTTTAGTAAATTTCGAATTTATTAAACTGCTGCGCATATTGTTAGAATAGACATTATTCTGCATAAATCTTCCACAAATCAGAGATTGTATCCCCCATCAAACTAGATTTTATGGCTGCCACAAAATCCAATTAAATTTTTAAGAATTTTGTGAGGGCTTTTACAGCCACAAAAAATAAATTTTGTGATGGGAAAAGCCGTCACAAATGACTGAAGTGACATGTCCATTTGTGGCTACATAGGCCGCCACAAAAGCAAGTGAACGTTGGCATTTATGGCTGCAAAGGCCGCCACAAAGGAAGCACATTGACTTTGGACTTTCTGGTCGCCCAGGCCGTCACAAAGGATTAGACCGTTACCTTTTGTGGCGGCAAAGGCTGCCACAAACTACAATTGTACCATTGGCACGTTCTGTGTAAGACCCATATTTTTAAAGTGTACTTTATGTATTTTGGTGTATTTTTGGTATTGAGCTCGGAGGCTTTTTTTCCAAAGTTATTAATATTTTGGAGTTTATATGATCAAAAAGATATTTTGATGCCCGATTAGAATTACTCGTCGATAAATAAATTAAATTAACGGCGGTGAATCTTGTACAAAGAATTTAATGCGTTATGGGTAAAATAGTAAATTAATAAATATCTAAAGATTTTGAGATATTGTTAATTATAATTAATATATATATATATATATATATATATATATATATAGAAAAGGAAGGGAAGGAATTGGAAAGAAAAGAAAAAGAAAGGAAAGAAAAAGGAAGAAAGGAAAAGAGAGAGAGAGAAACAGAACATTTTCCCTTCTCCTTCCTCTTCCTCGCGTGAAGACCCATTTTCCTCCTTCCTCCATCTTCATCCATTTTCGTTCTTCCTTGCTTCCTTGAATTCGAAATTGATAGTGGGTGATAGGACAAGGATTTCTCAACTTCACTCTTCCTCTTTGATCCGAAAACGAAGAAAAACGGTTTAGGGATTTCAAAACCGTCAAACACAAATCTTCCCGTTTCTTCTAGATCTAAGCTTCGTTTCACGAAGAGATAGAAGGGAAAGTTGCTCACTTCCGTGCTACGGTGCTAGTGGACCAACTTTGGAAGCGGCGTTGCGAGCGGAGATTTTACCGGATTTACTCACGGTACCGTAATCGAACCTGGAAGCTAATGTGAAGGTAAGGGCTCCTTCCAAACTTTTAGTTTGCATTTAGGGCCTTATCTGTGGTTGTGTGGAAAAGAATTTTGTTAGGGATGGAGTATTGATTTGGGGAAAAATGTATCTAAGGCTTTATGGGTAAAATCTTAGAGTTAGGTTTTGGTTATATTGATGAATGTTTCGTGGAAAATGAATTTAAACTCATTTATGTATGATTTTGAGTAAATGAAACTTGTGTGTTTAAGTGGTGGATTGTGTTGATTTGTGTTCGTTGTTTTTGAAGTGTTCTTAGTTAATATTGATTAAACTTGAGATGTGTTTTGTGTGGTCTGTGTGGAAAATGATTTGGTGTGAATTATGGATTGATTGTGAAAGTATGTTTGAGTTTGTTTTGTGTGTTTTGTGTGGAAAATGATTTGGAGTGAAGTATGGATTGAATGTGAAAGTTGGTTTTGTGTGGAATTTGAAAACCATTAAGTTAAATGAGTATTAAGAATGGGGAATCTCTTAATGTCTTGTTTACTTAATGTGAGTTTGTTAGAAATCGTTTAAGTTAATTGAGCGTTAAGAATGGGGAATCTCTTAATGTCTCGTTTACTTAATGGTTGTTTTTGAAAATGGTTTCAATGAAATGAGTATTAAGAATGGGGAATCCCTTAATGACTTGTTTACTAAATGTTTTGTTGTGGAAATCGTTTAAGTCAAAAGTATATTAAGAATGGGGAATCTCTTAATATGTCTGTTTGCTTATGGTTGTTGTGAAAATCGTTAAGTTAAATGAGTATTAAGAATGGGGAATCTCTTAATATCTGCGTTTACTTAATGTCGTCGTAAAAATGATTTTGTGGGGAAATGAATTGTTGTGTTTTGGAGTGAATTGTGTATTAAATTCGTGAATATGTTTGAGTTTGTTATGTGTGGGATTTGAAAACCATTAAGTTAAATAAGTATTAAGAATGGGGAATCTCTTAATGTCTTGTTTACTTAATGTGTGTTTGTTTGTTTGAAAATCGTTTAAGTTAACTGGGCATTAAGAATGGGGAATCTCTTAATGTCTCGGTTACTTAATGTTGTTTTGAAAATTGTTTAAGTTAACTGGGCGTTAAGAATGGGGAATCTTTTAATGTCTTGGTTACTTAATATTTGTTTTGAAAATCGTTTAAGTTAAATAAGTATTAAGAATGGGGAATCTCTTAATGACTTATTTACTTAATGTTGTTTTGAAAATTGTTTAAGTTAACTGGGCATTAAGAATGGGGAATCTCTTAATGTCTTGGTTACTTATTGTTTGTTATGGTAAATTGTGCTGACCCGGGATAGGTGGCACCTCGGTAAACAGTACTGACCCGTGATAGGTGGTACGTTTACGATTTACATTTGGTAAGTTGTGCTGACCCGTGATAGGTGGCACCTCGGTAAGCAGTACTGACCCGTGATAGGTGGTACCCTTACGACTTACGCTTTTTCGTTTGGTAAATCGTGTTGACCCGTGATAGGTGGCACCTCGGTAAACAGTACTGACCCGTGATAGGTGGTACGTTTATGATTTACGTTTGGTAAGTTGTGCTGACCCGTGATAGGTGGCACCTCGGTAAACAGTACTGACCCGTGATAGGTGGTACGTTTACGACTTTCGTTTCTTGGTGAATTGTGTTTGTTCATGAGAGACTGCACAAGTGTTTGTCCGTGAGAGACTGCACAGGTGTTTATCCGTGAGAGACTACACCCTGGTAAATTGTGAATTGTTGGTTCATTGTGTCCGTGTGGGAATTATGTTATAAGTGTTATGTTTCGGAATTTGGTGATAACATGTTTGACTGCCATACAATTTCGAAACTCCCGATGTTGTAGTAATTGTGTTATAAGTGTTAAGTGTTATGTTTTGGAATTTGGTGATAACATGTTTGATTGCAATACAATCTCGAAACTCATGATGTTGTAGTAATTGTGTTATAAGTGTTAAGTGTTATGTTTTGGAATTTGGTGATAGCATGTTTGATTGCAATACTATTTCGAAATTCATGATGTTGTAGCGATTACGTTATAAGTGCTAAGTGTTTTGTTTTGGAATTGTGTGTAAGTGTGATTGATTGCAAAATTGTTTCGAAACTCAAGATGTCGTGGTGATTGCGCTATAATTGCTATGTTTGATTGTTTGGAGTTGTGGGTAAGTGTTGATTGATTTCGAAACCCTTTGAAAAGCTTAAAAATGCTGAATTTTGCTGTTTTTCTGCTGCTGTCTGATGTGTATTCGAATACAGCAAGCTGTATTCGAATACAGACATGCTGTTTTGCCACTGACTTACTGTGTAGTTGAATACAGACTGTTGTAGTCGAATACAGACATGTTGTTTTGCCACTGACTTACTGTGTAGTCGAATACAGACTGTTGTAGTCGAATACAGACTTGTTGTTTTGCTGCTGAATGCTGAAATAGCGTTGTATTCGAATACAAAGATGATGTAGTCGAATACAACAATGTTGTTTTGTTAAAAACTTCATTTTTCAACTTTGTGTATGCATGGTTGGCATATAGAAACCCTTTTAAGGTGCATGCTAAGTTGAAATGTCATTTTGTGCATTTGAAAACTTAAAAGTTATGTGTTAAATGTTAATTTCGGTTGGTGACCCTTTACAACTATTGTGGAAATCTGGACTTTGCCCTCATATGAGAGCCAGGATGATCCTACTGGTTCGTACTCTACGGATGGGAATGTAGATGGGAATGCTTGATTGGAGCTACGTTAGGAGGATCTCACGGGGCGTGTGGAGATCACTCAGGGTGTTTAGTTGTTTTGTAAAATGATCAGACTAGGTTGACACAGAGGGAACAGATGTCTCTCTTTTGGGTTACTTTTATTTTTAAACTGGAATACTGTACCACTTTCGTTATGTAAACATTTTGAATTCATATTTTGAGAACTTTTTCCGCTGCTTGTAAATTTATAATGACTTAATTATTTATCCAAAGGTTTTACCATATTTATTTCTCTTTTGTATTTTAATTTCTTTTGTGAAAAAAATATACACCCTCGCTTTGAAAAACGGGGTGTTACATTCTGACCGCCCAAGCCGCCACAAATGCCTAATATCCGTTGGTCATTGTGGCTGCTTTGGCCGCCACAAAGGATCAAGCATACCCTATATATATTACTCCACTCCTCTTTCATTTTTTCACTTCTACCATCTCTGTAAAACCTCCTTCTAACTATTCTCTTCACCTTCTCTCTACACAAAATATTCATCAAGCTTGATTTAATTTTGGTAAGTACATATTATATTATATATGTAGTTTTTTAATTTTATTTTTTGATTTGATTTAAGTAATTAATATTATTGAATTTTTTTTATAGTGGTTGTTAATTACTTCGAAGACTTGTAAGCATCGTACATGAGTGAAAGCTTCATGTCAGACGCTACTCGGCATCAAGTTAATATTTTATATATTTTAAATTTAGATTAGTAAATATATATTATTTTTAAAATATGTGTGTGTGTGTGTGTTATTATAGATTTATTTTTAAAAAAAGAGAAATGATGTTGTTTACATAATATATGATAAATAAAAGTTTCAAACACGGTTAAAATATATTGATTTTAATATAATTATTTTTTAAAAAAAAATTATTAAAATTGATGATATTATTATTTTTTGTTATAAATAAGTCTTGATACATAATATAGTTTATTGATTGTTAGTGTTGATATTTTTTGTTAGGCTTGATTATTAAAAAACATCATTTAAAATTTTATATAGGTTTATATAATGATATAGTCTTGACATATATGCCAAAGTTATTGATTTTAATAAAACTATTTTTTAAAAAAACATTATTAAAATTCATGATATTAATTATTATTTTTTTGTTATAAGTATTGATACATATATATATATATATAGTTTATTTTTTATATTAATTATTATTCCTAGAAGAAAGGGTCTTAAACAACATTTTGCTAACAAGGTTGAAGACTTTCTCAATTTTGCGAGAGTGCAAAAAATTGTCGAAGACGAAGGGGGGAATGAGATGTCCATATTGTTTATGTCGATGTAGACGGTTTAAAAGTAAAAATGAAATAAGAGTGCATTTGTATGCAGATGGATTTATGTCTAACTACTGGATTTGGACTAATCATGGAGAGGAGTCTCCAGCGGTGCCTAATACTAGTACATCTGTGGAGAATTATAACATAGGTCCTTCAAGTAGTACTAACATGTTAGGTATAGATTATTATAACTATCAACACTTTGAGGCGATAAATGATATGATCTCGGATGCTGTTGGGGTTAATTTGTCATTCAATGAAGATCAATATGACGATACCGATGGGCTTCCCAATGAAGAAGCTCAATGATTTTATGGTCTTTTGAAAGAGACAAATAAACCGTTGTTTGAAGGTTCTTCAAACTCAAAGTTATCAATGTGTATTAGACTATTAGGTCTAAAGTCTCAATTTCATGTTCCTAATTTAGCTTTGGATTTGATGACTTAAATGATACTAGATGCAACACCTGTTAGAGATGGTTTGCCGCAAAGTTATTACGATGCAAAACAGTTAGTGTCAAAGTTAGGATTAGATGTCAAGAGGATTGATTGTTGTGTTAAAGGTTGCATGTTGTATTATGATAATGAATTTGGTATGAATGATGCTAACTTAGTTGAATGCAAGTTTTTTATCAACAACCAAGGTATCACCAAAGGAATAACTCTCGGGTAAGTAGGGGAAAATTAATTCCAAGGAAAGCTATGTTTTACCTACCTATCGTATCAAGATTGCAGAGATTGTTTGCATTAATACAAACTGCACGAAAGATGACGTGGCATTATGAGAATAGAAGAAATTCAGGCGAGTTGCGACATCCGTCTGATGGTTAGGCATGGAAACACTTTGATCAAATGCATCCTGATTTTGCGTCAGATCCACACAATGTAAGACTTGGATTATCCTCAGATGGATTTACGCCTTACATACAAGCATCATCTACTCCTTATTCTTGTTGGTCGGTTATTGTTACTCCTTACAATCTTCCTCCTGATATGTGTATGTCAAAACCTTATATGTTCTTAGTTGTTGTGATACCAGGTCCTTCTAATCCTACAAATGGTATTGATATTTTTTTACAACCTTTGATTGATGATTTGAAGAGATTGTGGAATGGTGTCTTGACATATGATATTGCTCGGAGAGAAAATTTTATAATAAGAGCTGCATTGATGTGGACCATTAATGATTTCCCCGCTTATGGGATGTTATCAGGATGGGGCACCCATGGTAAATTAGCTTGTCCTATTTGTATGGAAGATACAAAAGCATTTACTTTAAAATTTGGCGGGAAGACATCATGGTTTGACTCGCATTGTAGGTTTTTACCTGCTGATCATGCATTTAGAAGGAACAAAACTGCATTTATGAAAGGAGATGCAGAAAGTCTAGGACCCCTGCTTAAATTAACATCAGAACAATTTTGGAATAAAGTAAAAGATATGCCAAAGGTACATGTTGTTAATGGTGTGGCTTGTAAACCACAAGGTTACGGACAATGGCACAATTGGACAAAAAGATGTATTTTTTGGGATCTACCGTATTGGAAAGATAATCTTTTGAGACATAATCTCGATGTTATGCATATTGAGAAAAATTTCTTTGACAACATATTTAATACTACGATGAATGTGAAAGGGAAAACAAAAGATAATGATAAAGCTAGAAAAGACATAGGTATATATCGCAGACGACAAATTTGTTGTTGGCGGAACAAAATGGCAAGACCCTAAAACCTCGTGCGAATTACATTTTATATATTGATGAAGCCAAATCTGTTTATCGTAGGATCAACGAGCTGAAGACGTCGGACGGTTATTGTTCTAATTTGGCAAGATGTGATGATGTGGAAAATGGGAGGATGCATGGGATGAAAAGTCATGATTGTCATATATTTTTAGAGTGTTTACTTCCTATTGCCTTTAGTGCTTTACCGACACATGTATTGAACCCACTTATTGAAGTGAGTCAATATTTCAAGAAGTTGTGTTCTTCAACACTCATTGATAAAGATCTCATCAAGATGGAAAATGACATTATGATCATTCTATGTAAGTTGGAGAAAGTATTTCTTCCTGGGTTTTTTTTATTCCATGGAGCATCTCTCAGTATATCTTGCAAGTGAAGCTAGGCTTGGTGGACCAGTTCAGTATAGATGGATGTATCCATTTGAAAGGTGATATATATATATATATATATATATATATATGCATATACTTGATTTTCAATATACTTCAACTTATATATACATGGAGCTTATTGTACATCTCTTTGTATATTATAGGTTCATGGGTTATTCAAAACGGTTGGTGAAAAACAAAGCTAGAGTTGAGGGCTCAATTTGTTCATCTTACCTACACCGTGAAGCAACACACTTTTGTTCTCATTATTTCAACAACGAAACGTTGTCACCAGTTAACGGAAGAAATGCTACTGATAGTGTTATACGTCATCCACATGCTTTATCAGTTTTTTGCTTGTGTGGTCATCATGCTGGTAGGGATTTTTCGATTTTCTGGTCAAGCAACAAAGTATTTAATGTGGCACATGTTCATGTTTTGATTAACTGCACTGAAGGTAAACCATACATTGAGCAAGTTTCAAATTCCTCTTCTTATTAATTATATTTAATTATATGATTAAATTGATATTCACCATATATATGGTCATCGATCAGGGCATTTTTAACTACGGGACAATCATCTGATGATATAAATTCAAATTTCCATTATGGTTTCAACAACTAGTGCATCTCGAAGAGCAAATTCCTATCAGCATCCACTTAAGGCACTTATCTATGGGCCCGAGTAAAAGTTTCAAAGAATGGCGCACCTATTACGTCAATGGATACAAATTTCACACTGAATCTTGGACTGAAGGAAAAGAAACAATTAATAGTGGAGTTTGAATGAAAAGTGTCTCTAATAGTGGTGTAGTAGAAGATTTTTATTGCCTAATTGAGCATATTTACGAAATTGACTACACGTTCCTAGATTATGCTAAAAAAGTGGTGTTATTTTATTGTAAGTGGTTTGATCCATCTAGTAGAGGAACTAAAATAAATTTGAAATCCAATACTGTAGACATTTGTATGAGCAAAAAATATCCACGGTTTGATCCATTTGCCCTGGCCCATAATGTAAGACAAGTGTATTATGTTCCTTATCCATCAATTGTCAGAAGCAAACAAGGTTGGTGTGTTGCAATCAAAACAAGACCAACGACTGGAATAGAAGAAGTTGAAGCAGGTCAAAATGAAGAAGTTGCATTTCAAATGAATGAAATGTCAAATTTGGATCATGTGATTGGAGATGAGACTATTAGTCAACTTTGTCATGAGTCACACATTGGAGAAGAAGTTGATGAACAAGAAATAGATGAATTAGAGAATGATGAAGGCAATGACTTAATTCACTCATCAAATGACGACGACGATGACCAAGACGAAGACAATTAATTAATTATGCATTATATATACATATATATATATGTGTGTGTGTGTGTGTGTGTGTGTGTGTAAAATATTATATATTGTAATGTGAAATGAACGACACCTTATATATATGTATATATATATTTATATTTTATGTATATTTCTTTATTTATGTGAGTGTTATAATTTATTTATGTATATTTTATTATTAATTAATCTTATGTTAATTGTACATACACACATATATTATATTATATTATATTATATTATATTATATATATGTATGGATATGGATATATATATATATATATATATATATATATATATATATATATATATATATATATATATATATATATATATATATATATATATATATAGACATGGCTTCAGTGTGGGGAGTAGGAGGATTAGGAGGTTCGGATGGATCAGGAGGAGCAGGAACGGTGGCAATACGAGGAATATCCAAAACATCACGTGGTAAGAAAAAAGTTGCTAAACCACGTGTTGTTAATGACCCATCTCTCATGCCGATGCCGACCATTAGTACTAGTGGTGGAGCTATTCCTCTATATCCGGAGGTCCCAGTAGAGCCTTATACCATAGACGAAATAATGGAACCCGGATGTGTTGATTGCTACAACCGCATTCTCAACATTCTAGAAGGAGATGGGTATGTAAACTATGATTGTTAAATATTTCATTATTGCATGTTGCATTATTTTATTAATTAATTTTTATATTTAATTTGCATGTAAACTTTGAAGATATCTTCCTTTTAAATCATCTGCAAAGGTAATTGTTGAAGTCATACAAGAGAAATACAAAAACCCATGGTTGTCTTGGGGTGAGATAAAAGAGGATAAGACACCTCAATTTAGCAAAATTGATCAATTTTTACATTGTTTCAAAGTAAGTGATTACATTAATTTATTTAAGTACTAATTATATATACATTTGATTGCTTAATTGAATTATATTTTTAATATTTTTTAAATTTAAACAAACAACAGACTAAATGTACTTGGAAAAGAGAGCATGATGCTGCAATTTTGGCTTCATTTGACCATCGCTTTTCAAAGCGTCTCTCATCTATGTTGGCTTACGCACGTAATAAGGGGGAGGAAAAGCGGCCTAATTGGATTGGTGAAAATGTTTGGACTGCTTTGTAGAGGAAGTGGAACATAGATGCTTACAAATAGAAGAGAGAAAAAGTAAAGATTAATAGAGCATCTGAGAGGGGTACCAGTACTCATAAGGGAGGTTCCATGTCTGTTGGAGAAATTAAATATTATATGGAAATTAATTATTATTTATAATATATATCTATTAATTTATATTCAATTAATCATCACATTTCACCAACTTATAAACTTGAGATTAATTTAATATTTTAGGAAAAGCAACTTGGAAGGGAGGTCACTCAGGCTGAGATACATCGCTATCTTCATGTTAATCCTGAAACAAATGAGTATACTGATGAATTATCAAAAATGATTCAAGTAATTATTATATATTAATTACACCTTTAAATTATTATATATTAATTATTAACTATTTTAATTTTTAATTTTTTTATGTTTAATATAGGAACAACTTCAACAAGTCATGAAAGAATGAGATGATCAACAAGCTACTCTTCCTCCTGCTCAGCGAGCTGGTCCAGTGCAGCGAAAACAATCTGAGACCGCAAGGTTTATGAACATCAGTGGTGACAAGTACAAAGGGCGTGTGCTGGGTGCCGGTAGTTTATCATCAACCTTTGTGAAAGGTCTAATCGGCTATATTCAGACTGAGACGTCTTCTTCTTATGCTAGTACGGATCGATCTCATCGTTTGTCGATAGATAATCTTGACCAGTTAAAGGAGCAATGGGCAAGTGAGCAAGAAGAAAGGACACAACAGCTGATACAAGCCGCAATTGATAAATTGAATGAGGAATGGAAACATAAGTTTCAAGAGCAGCAGCAGCAGTTTCAGCAGCAACAACAATTTCAACGACAACAATTTTCATTTCCTCCTGTGTTTCATCAGCAGTTCCCGACTCGGCCTCAATACTTGCATCAACAACCACTTTTCCAGCAGCAACAAAAATACTCTCAATACTCCCAACAGCAGCAACCGCCTCCAAATTTCTAACAGCAACACCAGGATCCTTCGAACTCTGCCTTCCAGCAACAGCAGCAGCCAATTTTTCAGCAACAACAATATTTTCATAATTATCAGTATGCTCCGTCATCTTCACATCAACTTCCTCAACCTCAACCAGATCATCAAACTGCATACCGACCAACTATGCCAACAGCTGGATTGATCAGACCAGATTTAAATCAACCTCAACCAGCTAGGGTTGCTCCTTCGACTAGTGGTGGTGCCATTGAAGATGAAATTGAATTTCAAACCATGATGTCTCCTCCAACACAAATTAATAATACTTTTGAGGGACTTCTTTCGTCGAGTAACATTGCAGGAAATAATGATGGTGGGAGTGGAGCAGATCAGAGGAATTATTATGAGGATTGATGTCATTTGAATAATTTCATAATTTATTTTTGGGTTGTATGAACACATATTAATTATGTTGTCCTAGTTAATTATTGTGTGTTTAATTTTGGGTTTGTAAGACATTATTTATAAATTTTGGTTTTGTAAGACATTATTTGCTAATTTTGGAATGCATGTTTTATTTGATTTCGTGGTAATTACTTTAATTATTATTAATATTATATTTTTATATATAATATTTATTTTAATTTAAATATTTAATTTTGTTAATCTTTAATTAATCTTTAATTATAATTATAATTTAAATATTTTATTTTATATTTAATTTAAATTTTAAATTTATATTTATATTAATTTATTATATATAATATTATAATACAGTATTAATTTTGAATTTAAAATTTAATTTTTTAAATACATAATATTTTGTGGCGGCCTAAGCCCTCACAAAATATATATTTTTTAATCAGCATGGTACTTTGTGGCGGCCTAAACCCTCACAAAGGAAGGAGTTTATGACAGTCTGGGCCCTCACAAAGGTTGAATTTTAAAAAATTAGTCTGTCCTTTATGGCGGTTTGTGCCCTCACAAATGCAGGTTTCTGTGGTTGTAAAGGCCCTCACAGAGGCAGCATTTTGTGGTTGCAAAGGCCCTCACAAATGCCAACGTGTTTTTCAAATTTTGTGGCTGCAAAAGCCCTCCCAAATGTTTGTGACCAACTTATTTGTGGCTACCTAAGGCCGCTGTAACACACCGATTTTTAAACAGCGGCAGTGTATTTTTTTTTTTCAAAATAAATTCATGAAACAAAGAAATAAATAAGGAAATACCTTTGGATAAATATTTAAGTCGTACACAACAACCAACAAGTCAATAGAATTTACAAGCAGCGGAATAGTTTTTGAAATACGAATCCAAAGTATTTACACATCAAAAAGTGGTATATGGGACCCATCGAAGATAAAAGGTCATGCTGACAATATTGGTATAGGTACAGTCTTCCAATTTAAAATAAACACAATCCAAAAGAAAGACATCTAGTCCCTATATGTCAACCTAATCTGATCATTCTACAAAAACTATACATCCTGAGTGATCTTCACGCGCCCCGAGTGATCCTCCTAATATAGCTCCAGTCAGGTGTTCCCAACTACATTCCCATCCACAGGGTACAAACCGGTAGGATTGTATCGTCTCTCATCTGAGGGCAAAGTCCAGATTTCCATAATAGTTGTAAAGGGTCACCAACCGAAATTAACAATTAACACATAACATTTAAGTTTTTAAATGCACAAAATAACCTTTCAACTTAGCATGCACCTTAAAAGGGTTTTCCATATGCCAAACGTTCATATAATACTTGCCAAGTAAAAATGAAATCAAAATAAGGTTTTAATCAATCAAGTAATGAATCAACTGACCAGTCAATTGATGAATCAATTGGGCAATCGATTGTCAGACTCAAAATAAAAGTTTTTACTAAGTAAATCGATTGGGAAATCAATTTCTTAAAGGTTTTTAATGAAACATGTATTCTAGGTCTAAATCAATCGATTGGACAATCGATTGGGAAATCAATTTCTTAAATGTTTTTAGTGAAACCTGTATTCTGGGTTTAAATCAATCGATTGGACAATCGATTGGGAAATCGATTTCTTAAATGGTTTTATCAGACCTGTGTCTTGTAATTAAAGAAATCGATTGAAATAAATAGCTGAGCTACTGTAACAAGCCAAATCGATTGGCAAATCGATTAGTTCAGTATATTTTCAAGATTCAAGAAACACAAGAAGCGTGATAATCGATTAGGCAGTCGATTAAGCTGATATTACATTTTAACAAAATCGATTGGGAAATCGATTGTTTTGAAGTTTTTTCAAAAACTACATAAACTGAATCCATCACAATTACACACAATTCCAAAACATTACACTTAGCAATTATAACACAATTACCATGACAACTTAAGTTTCGAAATAGTTTTGCAATCAATCACACTTACACAATTCCAAAACATCCACACTTGGCAATTATAACACAATTACCACGACAACTTAAGTTTGAAATGGTTTTGCAATCAATCACACTCACACACAATTCCAAAACATAACACTTAGCAATTATAGCACAATCACCACGACAACTTGAGTTCAAACACTCAATCATAATCTTGAATCAAACACGACTCGTGTGCCAAGCACCCTAATGCAATGCGTATATTCCAAAATGCATGGACTCGGAATTCCAAACCAAAACCCTCCTCGAAGGGCCGTAAATCATAATTGTACCACCTATCACAGGCCGAAGTACTAAATTACCGAGGTGCCACCTATCACGGGTCTGCACGATTTACTAAAAAGCGTAAATCATAAATGTACTGCCTATCACATACCAGTACTGTTTAATGAGGTGCCACCTATCACGAGACTGCACGATTTACTAAAAAGAAACGTAAATCATAAATGTACCGCCTATCACAAGCTGAAGTACTATTTACCGAGGTGTCACCTATCACGGGTCTGCACGATTTACCAAAAAGAAACGTAAATCGTAAATGTACCGCCTATCACAGGCCGAAGTATTATTTACCGAGGTGCCACCTATCACGAGTCTGCACGATTTACCAAATATGAAATGCATGAGCATCCTCTAACTCTATCCACGACAATCATTAAGTAAATGCAGATATTAAAAGATTCCCCATTTTTAATACTCATTTAACTCTAACAATTTTCACGACAATCATTAAGTAAACAAAGATATTAAAAGATTCCCCATTTTTAATACTCGTTTAAATTTAATGACTTTCAAATTCCCCACAGAGCATACTCAGACATATTCTCAAATTCAATCCACAATTCACACCAAATCACATCAGTTCATTTTACCACAAAATCCACACAAACACATCTCAAGATTTATAAGTGTTAATTATGAACACGTCAAATACGACAAACACAAATCATCACAACCCACCACTCAAACACATCAAATTTTATTTCCTCAAAATCATACATAAATGAGTTAAATTCATTTTCCACAAAACACTCATCAATATCACCAAAACCCAACTCTAAGATTTTACCCATAAAAGCATTAGATTCACTTTCCCCCAAATCAACACTTCAACCCTAACAAAATTCTTTTCCACACAACCACAGATAAGTCCCTATATGCAAACTAAAAGTTTGGAAGGAGCCCTTACCTTAACGTTAGCTTTAACGTGCGATTACGGTACCGCGAGTAAATCTGGTAAAATCTCCGCTTGCGACGTCGCTTCCAATGTTAGTTCACTAGTACCGTAGCGTGGTGGTGAGCAACTTTCCCTTTTATCTCTTCACGAAATGAGGCTTAGATCTAGATGAAACGTGGAAGTTTGCGTTTAACGGTTTTGAAAATCCCTAACGCCATTTTTCTTCGTTTTCGAATCAAAGAGGAAGAATGAAGCTGAGAAATCCTTGTCTTCTCAACCACCAAGCCTTGGGTTCCTTTTCTTGAAGCCAAAGAAACCAAAGAAAGAAAAACAAAAAGAAAGAAGGAAGAAGGACGATGGGTTTGCGAGGTAGGTGGAAGTGTGCTAGCTTCCTTTGTGTTTTTCCATTCATTCCCTTTCCAACATATATATATATATATATATATATATATATATATATATATATATATATATATATATATATATAACTTATAATAATATATATATATACTTATAATATATATATATACATATACATATAAATATATATTTATATTATACTTAAAATCAAACTCAAACGAATATCTAACAACTCTTACACACCTCACTTCATTAACATCTCAATCTAATTTAATAAAAATATCTATTCTCGTCGCAACTCAATTGAAAGATAGATTTTTAGCAACGAGTGACATTTTTAACTAAACTGTTCGGAATTATATTCTTCGTAATCTAAATAAACTATTCTTCGACAAATAATTTTAATCCAATTTCCAAAAATATATTTTTGGCATTTAACTCACTAAATACCGAAAACTGAGCTAAAAGTCTAAGAAATTCAACACAAAATACCCTAAAATAATATAATTTGGGATTTTAAAACTATGGGTCTTATAGCCGCCACAAATAGCACCTTTGTGGCTTCTATTTGCCCTTTGTGAGGGCTTTTGGCCCTCACAAAATCCTTCTTTTCTAGTAGTGGATGCTTTCTATATATATGTATTTTTATGCTTGAATTCTATTTTCTATTTTTCCTTATTTTTGATCATGTCAAAAAGGGGAGAAAATTTGGTATGTTGTTTGTTAAAATCTTTTGTAGGTCTTCCAATTTTCTTACACTATGTCGGCATGAACTCAAATTCATCGGGGGAGTATGCATGAATTACGGGAGAGCAATTTTCAAACAACAAAGTTTTTGTCATAATCAAAAAGGGGGAGAATGTAAAATACATGTTTTTGATGAAGACATAGACCAAGAATTGTGATCAAAGAAACAAAGCTAAAAAAGAAGTTCAAATATCATATGTCAACTATATTCAATCATATTAAATGATTAATAAATGTAAAGGTACATGATACAATCAATACTTCAAAAGTACACGAGAACCATTCATCTTTGCATATGCATAAAAAGGATTTTCATAACAATGTTTAAAAATAAAAGTTTTTGACAAAAAGCAATGTTGTATTCGAATACAACATATTGTATTCGAATACATATGCTAAGTTAGTAGAAAAAACTTGACATTTGTATTCGACTATGAGATGATGTAGTCCAATATAAGTGTGAAGTCAGTAGCTCAGACTACATATCTATATTAGACTACAACCTAATGTAGTCGAATACAAACAAGTCAGTGGCAAAATACACTTATTTGTATTTGAATACATGGCCCTTGTATTCGAATACAAGATGAAAATTTTGAATAAATGTAAACATTATAAGAGGTGTATTCGAATACATACATACTGTATTCAAATACAATTGGAAACAATATAATTTTTCAGATTTGAAATGAGATCATTGCATTTGTTCATCAAAACTCTTGGAACAATGGCCACTTTTCTGAAGTTGATTCTATGGAGTATAAATACCCCATAGTTTCAGATTAAGAGGCACACAATCCTACTACCAAACCTTGAACAACTTTGAACAAATTTTTGATTTTTTTTCTCAAATTTATTTTTCTTATTTCAAGTACTAGCATTACATTTTCATATCATTGAGAAAGGTTCTCAAAGTACACTTGAAATAATATTGGATTAATATCATTATACCATTCTTATTCCAAATCAAATTACATTGTTTGTAAAAGAAAGTAGTACTTTCTTAAAGTAGTCTAATCTAAGATAGTGGTATGCTACCTTAGAAGTTTTTGTTAGAAGTTTGTAGTAGAGATCCTAGTGTGGGATTTGTAATTTTCTGACAATATTGGAAAAATCTCTTGTAGTGTGCAAGAGGACTAGATGTACCCTTGGTCATAAGGGGAACCAGGATAATATTACTGTGTTCATTAATTTACTTCCATTTACTCATTGCCCTACATTGTTCAAAGAAATTAAAATCGATCACAAAACCTCTGAAAATAAGAAAATTTCTTAACACCTAATTCACCCCGCCTCTTAAGTGCACCTTTGTTCTTACAATAACTATTATTAGTGAATGATTCTTTGTTACGAGATTTTAGACCAGCCAACAACAAATAAGAAAAAGAGGACCATGATTTCCAACCACATTTTTTTATCAAATTATGCATATCATCCTCATAAAAATTAATGTGAAATGGAAAATCAAAATTATTCCATACCTGCATGGCTTTGGGACATTCTTTAAGAGTATGTAGGATTTTTCATTATTTGTACCACTTTTATAACACGAAGCATTTTTTTTTTATACATGATGAGTAACCTATGTATGTTTGGTAGGTGACTTCCCATGCATAATAATCCAAACAAAATGACAAATATTTTCAGGTAACTTAAGGTTTCAAATCCAAGACCAAGACATAGTCTAAGTTTGGGAATGATTATACATCAAAGTTATCCAAGAATAAGGTGATTTTGTAGTGTAAGTACCCAATACAAAAGGCTATCAAATAAGAGTATCATTTGATTCATCATTAGTAAATACACTTACCATCTCCATCTTGATCTCTTGAGGGATGTGGGTGGAAATGATATCAAAATTCCAAGTCTCGTAACTACAAACATTAATGATATGTAGGTGTGTATCCTGTTCATCAACTGAAGAAATTTGTCACAAATTATACCATTAGAGAGACATTTATCATCACTTTTGTTGTTAATGTTGTTTGTTCTTCTACTAAGTGTCATGATGAGTTACAAGCTGCTCGATTAGAGGAAATTGCACATTTGCTAGAAATTGATGAAATTGTAATTGGTAAAGGTATAAATCAAATTGGTACTTTGAAATGAGTTGGGATGCTCGTTGGGGATCACATTTCTCTTCTATTTGTAGCTTGATGAATATGTACGAGGCAACTTGTATTGTTTTAAAAAAAATTACAAATGAAAGAGCAAGTTATTCTACACGTGGTGATGCTGATAGTGCTTATAATTATTTGAAGGCGTTTGATTTTATATTTGTCTTGCATTTGATGAAAGAAATGATGGGAATAACTGAAATACTTTGCCAAGCCTTACAACAACAAACTCAGGATATAGTCAATGCCATGTGTTTGGTTGGAACAACAAAGTGTCTTATTCAAGCATTGAGAGAAGATAATTTGGATTAATTATTTACTGAAGTGAAGACTTTTGTGAAAAACATGATATTGAAATTCCTGATCTCAACGATGTTCATTCAACAACAAGATTTGGACGCTCTCGTCTTCAACAAGGTCATTGTAAGACTCGTAATTTTAAATTATACTTTACGTATTTTAATGGATTTTGGTATTGAACTCAGGGGCTTTTTAGCCAAGTTATTAATATTTTGGAGTTTATATGATCAAAAAGATATTTTGATGTCCGATTAGAATTACTCGTCGATAAATAAATTAAATTAACTGCGGCGAATCCTTTACGAAGAATTTAATGTGTTATGGGTAAACTGGTAAATTTAATAAATATCTAGATTTTGAGATATTTGTTAATTATAATTAATATATATATATATATATATTATATAAAGAAAAGGAAAGGAAGGAAATAGAAAGAAAAGAAATAAAAAGGAAAGAAAAAGGAAGAAAGGAAAAGAGAGAGAAAGAAAACAGAACATTTTCCCTTCTCCTTCCACTGCCTCGCGTGATCCCTTCTTCTCCTCCTTCCTCCATCTTCATCCATTTTCGTTGTTCTTGCTCCCTTTGAGTTCGAAAATTGATAGTGGATGATAGGACAAGGATTTCTCAACTTCACTCTTCGTCTTTGATTCGAAAACGGAGAAAAACGGTATTAGGGATTCAAACACAAACCTTCCCGTTTCATCTAGATCTAAGCCTCGTTTCAAGAAGTGATAGAAGGGAAGGTTGCTCACCTCCGTGCTACGGTGCTAGTGGACCAACTTTGGAAGCAACATTGCGAACGGAGATTTTACCGGACTTACTCACGGTACCGTAATCGAACGAAAAAGCTAAAGTGAAGGTAAGGGCTCCTTCCAAACTTTTAGTTTGCATTTATGGCCTTATCTGTAGTTGTGCGGAAAAGAATTTTGTTAGGATTAGAGTATTGATTTGGAAAAACGTATCTAAGGCTTTATGGGTAAAATCTTAGAGTTAGGTTTTGGTTATATTGACGAATGCTTCGTGGAAAATGAATTTAAACTCATTTATGTATGATTTTGAGTGAATGAAACTTGTGTGTTTGAGTGGTGGATTGTGTTGATTTGTGTTCGTTGTTTTTGACGTGTACTTAATTGATACTGATGAAACTTGAGATGTGTTTGTGTGGTTTGTGTGGAAAATGATTTGGTGCGGATTATGGATTGAATGTGAAAGTATGTTTGAGTTTGTTCTGTGTGGAATTTGAAAACCATTAAGTTAAACGAGTATTAAGAATGGGGAATCTCTTAATGTCTCGTTTACTTAATGTGAGTTTGTGAAAATCGTTTAAGTTAAATAAGAATTAAGAATGGGGAATCTCTTAATGTCTCGTTTACTTAATGTTGTTTGAAAATCGTTTAAGTTAACTGGGCGTTAAGAATGGGGAATCTCTTAATGTATTAGTTACTTAATGTTGTTTGAAAATCGTTTAAGTTAACTGGGCTTTAAGAATGATGAATCTCTTAATGTCTTGGTTACTTAATGTTTGTTATTGAAAAATCTTTTCAGTTAAATGAGTATTAAGAATGGGGAATCTCTTAATGACTTGTTTACTGAACGTTTTGTTGTGGAAATCGTTTAAGTCAAAAGTATATTAAGAATGGGGAATCTCTTAATATGTCTCTTTGCTTAATGTTTTGGTGTGAAAATCGGTTAAGTAAATGAGTATTGAAAATGGGGAATATTTTAATATCTGCATTTACTTAACGATTGTTGTGAATGGAGCTAGTGTATGCTCATGCATTTCATTTGGTAAATTGTGCTGACCCGTGATAGGTGGCACCTCGGTAAATTGTACTGACCCGTGATAGGTGGTACGTTTACGATTTACTTTTTGGTAAGTTGTGTTGACCCGTGATAGGTGGCACCTCGGTATGTAGTACTTTGGCCTGTGATAGGCGGTACCCTTACGACTTACGCTTTTTCTTTTGGTAAATCGTGTTGACCCGTGATAGGTGGCACCTCGGTAAACAGTACTGACCCGTGATAGGTGGTACGTTTACGATTTACGCTTTTTAGTAAATCGTGCTGACCCGTGATAGGTGGCACCTCGGTAATTGGTACTTTAGCCTGCGATAGGCAGTACAATTGTGATTTACGGCCCTTCGAGGAGGGTTTTGGTTTGGAATTCCGAGTCCATGCATTTTGGCATATACGCATTGCATTAGGGTGCTTGGCACACGAGTCGTATTTGATTCAAATTTATGACTGTGATGATATTACTAAGTGTTGTGTTTTGGAACCGATTGTGTGTAGTGTGTTTGTTTGAAGTTTATGACTGAGTGTTTGGAACCTGAGAGGTAATTGTAATTGTGTTGAATTGCTAAGTGCTACGTATTGATTATCGTGTGTAAGTGTGATGGATGTAAAACTATTTCAAAACCCAATTGTCGTGGTGTTTGTGTGGAAATTGCTAAGTGTTAAGATTTGGAGTTGTGTTTGAATATGATTGAGTTAGTTTATGTATTTTTGAAAGAATTTACAGGGAAATCGATTTACCCAATCGATTTGGTAATGTGCTTTTTCAAAACCACTTCAGAAATCAATTTAGCAAATCGATTGGATTCATTACAGGGGTTCTGTCTTTCACGAAATCGATTTGCCCAATTGATTGGATTCATTACAAGGGGTCTGTCTTTCACGAAATCGATTTGCCCAATCAATTGGATTCATTACAGGAGCTTTGTCTTTCACGAAATCGATTTGCCCAATCAATTTGGCCAATACAGGGGCTCAGTCCTTCTCAAAATCGATTGCCCCAATCGATTGATGCAAGTCCAGAGTTCAATTTTCACTAAAAACTTTTAGGAAATCGATTTACCCAATCGACTTGCTCAGTGGGAAATCTTATTTTGAGTTTGATAATTGATTGCTCAATTAATTTATCAATGTTTTGTTCAGTTATGTATTACTTGATGGATTGAGAACTCTATTTGATTTCATTTACATTTGGCAAGCATTATATGAACTTTTAGCATATGGAAAATCCTTTTAAGGTGCATGCTTAGTTGAGAGGATATTTTGTGCATTTAAAAACTTAAATGTTATGTGTTAATTGTTAATTTCGATTGGTGACCCTTTACAACTATTGTGGAAATCTGGGCTTTGCCCTCAGATGAGAACCAGGATGATCCTACCGGTTCGTACCCTACGGATGAGAATGTTGATGGGAATGCTTGATTGAAGCTACGTTAGGAGGATCTCACGGGGCGCGTGGAGATCACTCAGGGTGTTTAGTTGTTTTGTAAAATGATCAGACTAGGTTGACACAGAGGGAACATATGTCTTTCTTTTGGGTTGCTTTTATTTTTAAACTGGAAGACTATACTACTTTTGTTATGTAAATATTTTGAATTCATATTTTGAGAACTTTTTCCGCTGCTTGTAAATTATAATGACTTAATTATTTATCCAAAGGTGTTACCTTATTTATTTCTCTGTTTTACTTTAATTTCTTTTGAAAAAAAAAATACACCCTCGCTTTGAAAAATGGGGTGTTACAGTCATGTTACAATAGAGCATTATTTTAGAGTTGAAATATGTTTTACTTCCATTGATCAGCAATTAGAAGAGTTGAATAACATATTTAGTGAGCAAGCAATGGATTTGTTAACTCTAAGTTCTGCTTTGACTCCTAAGGATAATTATAAAGCTTTTAACATTGAAAAAATTTGCACTCTAGTTGAAAAATATTACCCTATGGATTTCAACATGCAAGAGAAGATTAATTTGAAATTTCAACTCCTACATTTCTTGGTTGATGCTCATCAAGATTTAAATTTGAAGAATTTATCAACTATCCAAGAATTGTGCTCATGTTTGGTTGCAACTGAAAAGACGCAAAATTTCTACTTGATTGATATATTACTTCGTCTTATCATGACTCTTCCGATTTCTACTGCCACAATTGAAGATCTTTTTCAGCAATGAAAATTATTAAATCAGGTTAAGAAATAAGATGGAAGTCGACTTTTAGGCACATAGAATGGCAGTTTATATAGAAAGGCAAATTGCTGCAAGTATCAGTTCTGAGTCGATTATTGATGATTTCAAGTTAATTAAAGAACGTAGAGCATTACTTTAAGGTATTTTTAAGTCATATAGTTAAATTATTTGGTACTTCATTTTGTGTTTATTACAACTTAATTATTTGTTATATAATATTATTTATATATTTAATTTATATAATATATTTTTATGTCGGTCACCCCAAACTTTTTAGTCAAGCTCCGCCACTGGTAGTATCAATTTCTAAAAGCTTTTTGCATGTTATCTTTTTCGTCCCTCCCATATATAATAGATTTCGTCATAAATCATGTTATATTCTTTTTGTTAAAGTTGATGAATCCCCCACTCGTTTTTGAAACAACTAAATAATATATTAACAATAAAAATCCCCCACTTATGTCATCTTCTATTGGTTTCAATCTACGGTTTTCAAGTATAATTTTTCCATCATTTCATAACACGAAAATAGCCTAAAACTTTACGGAAAATAAATACCTCTCATTAGTTTCAAATATTTGAAGTAACAATGTTGATTTATAAGGAAGGGGGGTTTGATTTGTAAATCTACCTTTTAAAAATTCATGTTAAAAGCTTAAGAAAATAACTCAAGATTGATCTTGGTTATAAAAACAGAAAAGAGAGAACGTTCTTGATTTTATTATAAAACAGAGAACGTTCATTGATTAGCTTAAAAAAGAAAATCAATTTGTGTTTTACCTTAGTTAATCAATTAAGTTTAACAAACAAAGAGATAAGATAGAGAATATCACACAAAGAAATATCCTGGTTCACCCAACTTGGGTTACATCCAGTCCTCACACTATGAGATTTTCCACTAAATGTTTAAAAGAAAGAACCTTCCTCATTTTACAGCACCTAGTCTAGATCAACTTTGATCTGATTCAATCTCTATTAATTTCCACCCAGAAAGCAACAACAGCACCTATCTAACTTTGATTGGATTCAATACAATCTAAACAAACTATAAATAAACTCTTATAGTTTGAGTTTTTACAATAAGATTGTTTTTGACAGAATCTGAGATATCTCAACTCTTGTTAGAGAATTGATTATGTACAAAGGATTCAGTGATAATTAAGCAATATGATATGAGACTTTAGGACTGCTTCTTCTTTTCAAAATTTCAAAACTTCAAGTATGTGTATGTGATTGATTTGTGGGATTTTACAGCACTTGAATTTCTTGGTTTATTCCTAAATATTGGTCTTCTATTTATAGACTTTAGAAGCATTTAATGAAGGTCAAAAAGAGTTGTTGGTAGTGCTCTGTATTTTTTACTAAAACCAATATTTCAGAATAAAAATAATCCAGCTTTGACTATTCTGTTACAGCTTTTAAATCAGTTTTGTCTTCTAGTGAAAAAGCCTTTGAAGTTTCTCCCTTAATCTTGAATGGTACCGTTTCAATCTTGAGTCTTGAATGTAGCCAAAAAAGTTTGAAGAAGGATTATAAGCCATTGTAGAAGAGAACAGACTGTTGCTGGAGTTATGCAGAAAACGGAGATTGATTATCAATCTGGATCTATCATTTTGATCTTTTTGGAGATTTGATAATCAATCTGGAGTTCCTGTTTTGATCATTCTGGATGTCATTTGCAATGTCTTATCATATATCAAGGTTGATCAAACTTTCTTGACAGTTTGATTTTAGAGTTTCAAACTATTTTATTTTGACTGTTTCAAGTCCTTTTATCGTAGTGATCTGATAACCTTTTTAAGTTGGGATGAATCCTAAGAGTTCCTTGCCATGTACTGATCTTATTTGAATAAATATCTGAGGCAGAATCTTTGTTAAAGAAGAGAAAAATGATTGATCAATATGTTGTGATGAACATTCTTGAAATTGGAAATCATTTTGTAGAATGTTGTTTTTTCTGCTTTGCTTGATTATGTTCTTAATTAAATTCACTCAAAAACACAAGTTAAATTAACATAACATTTTAGAATCATAATTAACTTTCTTAATTAACCTTTGTTTATTTTCATCAAAACTTTAAATATGGAGTTTGTCTCAACAATATTATGATAAAGTTATAAAATATAATTATGTTAAAAAAATAAAAGATATTTTTTTATAATAATAGATATTATTTTCCTCAACAAAATAATAATTATTAATATTTTTGAAACTATTATTTTTAAGGATTTTTGAAAATATTAATTTTGTAAATGCAAGGTAACAAAAGGTATTTGATGAACATTATTGAATACTTTCAGGTGAAAATCATAAACAAACATTTTAAAATATTCTATTAATTTAAAAAAGTTATTTATTAATAATCTATTTGAAATTTATTTTATTAAGTAGAAGAATGGTAATGTCAAATAACATTTATTTTTAATAACAACTATTACAAAAAAAAATGTAAACTTTCTTTTAGGTTTTATGCAGCCACACTTGTTCTTTAAACATTCACGACTCATCAATTTAATATTAAAGTTTACATGAATACACTCAATTAAATTTATTTTCACCAGTTGACAAACCTTATATCTTTTCATCATTTTATTTCAGTCACTCATTTTTTCTTGAAACACCGTCACAATGAACAAAAGCCATTTTGCATGAATTTATTGGTTGTCCAATAAATAGAATATTTAGTAGAAAAATGATGTTTGTACATAGAAATATCTTGATAACATGTTTTTATAAATATCTTGATGCTAAATATAATTCTAATTATCAATGGATTATTATCCATTGTACAACGTCATAAGTAATCTAAACTATTTTTATTAAGAAAATACAATAATAAAATAATCATTTCGTCAAACATATATCAATTTATTGTCACTATGTTATATGACAACTATCGCCATAAACATCTGATGTTGTCATTATTAGTGTTCAAGCTATTATTTCAAGTGCAAAAATAATAGTGCAAGAATGATGAAATATTGGATGAGATATATGTTATAGGATTTGTTTATTAAATGAATGAATTGTGGTATTTATACATGGTTTATTCTGTCTCTAACTACCTAACTAACTAAATGAGAAATTAGTTAGTTATTACATATAATTAACACTAAACTTAAATTACAACATTTGAATACGGAGAACGTTCTCCGTTTTGTAACACTTAAACAAAAAATGTTCTTGGTTTTCAACACTCTCCCTTAATTCAAGTTTCTTCATTTTGCCTCTTTCACTTTATCAACGTTATATTTCTTATCCTCATTATACTTCTTCAACACCTTATCATTCGGGACAATTTCATCATAACCTAAACCATCAACCTCAACAATATGAACCAATTCCAGCACTTTCTCATCATCCCTATCAACATAATCATGAATGGTAGACTTAAACTTAACATTACTAGCATCGTTTTCTTCAATAAACTTGGTTGTTGGATTAATAACCAAAAGAGCAATAATACCAATAAAATCATGTCAATCAGGAGGTCTTCCACCATCATTAGCCAAAACAATTGTCATTAATGCAGCAGCTTCTATAACTCATGATAAAGAGTTCCACATAAACTCTAAGAGCTTCAAAAACTTCTTCTACTCTTTTTCTTCCAATTTGTTTAGTCCAAATACTTGAAGACGGTTTGATCCTTCTTCTGATGTTAATATTTCTCTTGAACATTTTAGCTGCTCAAGCACTTCATGAAGCTACAAACACGGAATGAATTGTGTTTGATAAAGTTGATAACTTTTTGCTAAATTGACTAGGTTGGTTGGTTTTTATGAATTACTCAGATAAGAAACAATCGGATTTAGACGCAATAAACAATGAAAGAATATTTAATTTGACACATATATTTTATATTTATCCTGGTTCACCACTTACATGGCTACATCCAGTCCCTTCGTTCATATGGTTTTAATCCACTAATTCAAATACCTTGAATTGCAAAACACATGTCCTCCAAGCCAATCTTCCCAAACAGCTTGACAACTCCAGACTTTTGAGGAACTAACCATCTTGACCCTACAAGTCAAGTCTTCTCCTAACAAGCTGACAACCCCATATTAAAGAAAGAACTACACTACTATTGGGTTGGATATAAAATATTGGAACTTGAGTAGTTGCCTCTAACAAAACTCATAATAATAATAACTCTCACACTCTAACTTGAACAAGTGTTTCTCTCTTTGAACTCTAAGATGAATTGAGAATTTTGAGCTTGAGTTCTTCTTTTTTTTTTCGATGTTTTTCTCCTTCAACCTTGAATGTCTATTTATAGTGAAAATTTGGGCTTCAATTTAGTCATTGTTTAATTTTGAATTGTATCTTATTCAGATTGAGTTTGTAAATTCTTCAAATGGATTCTATTTTTATTTTGTGTAGATTGAGTTTGTAAATTCTTCAAATTGATTATGTTCCTATTTTGTGTACATTGAGTTTGTAAATTCTTCAAATCGTGATCAAAATCTTCTTCAAATCGTGATCAAAATCTTCTTCAAATCTTAATTAAATCTTCTTCAAATGTTGATCAAATATACTTCAAATCTTGACAATATCTTCTTTTCAACTTGGTCACAAATTTTCTTCAATTATAAATATGAATCAAATCTTATTTTAGATCTTCATCAATTATAAATTTGAATTAAATTTTATTTTAGATTTTCTTCAATTATAAATTTAATTTAAATCTTATTTTAGATTTTATTCAATTATAAATTTGAATCAAATTTTATTTTAGATTTTCATCAATTATAACTTGTAATCAAAATTTATTTTAGATTTTCTTCATTTATAAGTTTGAATCAAGTCTTATTATATATTTTCTTCAAAAACATGAATCTTCTTTCATATTTTTTGAAGTCAAATATATTGTTCTCATTAAATACTTTTGTTAACATCAAAACTTTAAATGTAAAACCAACTTGGTTCCAACACGTCATTCACTAGAATTCTCTCCATTTCAGCTTTACTACTTTCTATCAGATCATTTTTTATGGGCTCGTCTTTACTAGAATGCTCGTCAGCGTTAAGTTCAGATGTCTGAAACTCCAAGGAACTTGAAGTAGTTTGTTTAATTTCTTCTACACTAGAATGACTAGATAAGTATGACTTATGAAGTCCAAGATCAACAAGACGATATCAATAGATGCACTGCTACACTAAGCTGAGTCGTCGTCCGGTGAGACAACTTCAATACCAATTTCCTTAAAATGTTTATCCAAAAGAGCTGAGATATCAAATTATCTTACTGCTATTTTTTTTTCTCCAATTATGCTATTTTTGTCATATAGCCCCAACTTTTGTTGTGTTAGATGAATTATCTCTTGGATGTTGGCCCTTATTTTCTCTTCATCTTCACCATTTTCAATTATAGTATGTTCCAATTCAACAACTCGAAAGTTTTCAATCTCAGTTCCTCCTTAGCTAGCTTTTGAGCCACCAATGATTCCCTGAGTTTCTCATTTGCTTCTTCAACCACTTTATGTACTTATTTCAACTCATCAGTAGCTTTTACCTTCTTCTTCTCAGCCTGAAGAATTTGTTCCTTTGCTTTCATTAGATCTTCTTGAGCTGCATTCACGGGTTCTGCAATTCTGAACCCTCTTCTTTTGATTCAGCATGCAACATGCCCTCTACATCACTTTTTGGGTCTTGTGCAGCCTCTACATCATCTTCAGGTTCAACCAACAGCACATCATTTACCTCACTTTCTGTTGTTTTTCCATTTCTTCTTTTGATCACTATGCTGCCAGCTCCCTCAACTTCCAAAGTTATATCATCAACATACCTGATCTTGCTCCTTCTTAATGTATCAACATCCATCAGCCATTCTTTGTGACTTATCACGTGATTAGAACAACCAGTATCAAGAAACCATAACTGAGATGAAGAATGTTCTTCGTTTGTGGTAGCCATTAACAAGAGAACGTTCTTCATTTATGGTAGTCATCAATAAGACTATAGTTGACTTTGAAACTTCTTGGGCAACGCATGCTTCATCTTCTTCTTTCTTTTTTTGTTTTCCTCATTTGTCAGTCCAACATTCATTAGTAAAGTGTCCAACCTACTCACAATTGTAATATTGCACCTTATTCTTGTCAAAGTTCTTTTATATTCCTTCTAATTTACAACTTGCATTGCCCTCTTCTGATGAAGACTCAAAATTGGTCTTGTTGGCATATGCTACAAATGCATGATTCCCATAATTACTCTCATTCCTTTCATCCATTCTCAACTCTATTGCTTCTAAATTTTCCTGCAACTCTTCAAGACTCAATATGGAAATGTATTTAGATTCCTCAATTTCAAACACAACATAATTGAACCTAGGATGCAAATATTTCAATATATTTTCACATAGTTTTTGTTTAGTAAGCTTCTTATAATAGCTTGCCATCTGATTTGTGATACTCTTTAATCTTGAAATCATATTTGACATTTTCTATTGCTCCTCCATCTGCAACAATTCAAACTTGGCTATGCTTTTTTTATTGCTTCTCATAATAGCTTGCCATCTGATTTGTGATACTCTTTAATCTTGAAATCCCATGCTTTTTTTGCACTTATTGCATCATAGATTTTGTCAAAGTTGGCTATGTCAAGGCATTGATGAAGGATGAAGGTGGTTTTTCAATCTTTCTTCTTGTTTTCTTTAAAATTCGACCTCTGCTCCTCTATTGGATTGACTCCTAGATCTTCAAAAGCTTTTTATATGATTTCTAACACCTTGAAATTCAAACAACATTCGAATCTGCACTCTCCATCTATCCCAATCATTTCCATCAAAAAATGGCATATGGGATGAAAAATTTCCAGTGTTTGCACTTGAACTCATTCTCACTTCACTCTGGGATCGAAAATCTCGCTCTCATACCAATTGTTAGCGTTCAAGCTATTATTTCAAGTACAAGAATGATGAAATATTGGATGAAATATATGTTATAGGACTTGTTTATTAAAAGAATGAATTGTGGTATTTATAAATGATTTATTCTTACTATCCTCTAACTACCTACTCTAACTATCTACTACCTACTTTGAGTAATTAGTTAGTTATTACATACAACTAACTCTAAACTTGAATTACAATATTTGAATACAGATTTTCTAACACTTAAACCAAGAATGTTATTGGTTTCCAATTACATTTCATCCGCATCTTATTAGGTTCTCGAAGAGTTTTATAACAACATGATAGGGAAACACTCCATTATTCACTAGTGCATAAAGGAGAAAAGAATTGATTATATTACACCGATTTAATTAAAAAATATGTGGTAATAATTTTATAAATAATTAAAAAGATTTATTTAAGGCTTTGACGCTTGTTATTAGAAAAACTAGGAGAAATTAGTTTTTATTTTTTAAAAATAAAATTAATTAATTAATTTAACATATAACACCTGTTTTTCTATAAAACGGGCTTAAGAGATTCTAATATATGACATCTAGTATTAAAAAAATAATAGGTGTTAAAGAATTTTTTTAAAATTAACTTTGTTTAATTTTAACATATAACACCTGTTTTACAGTATAAAATGTGATGAAATATTTAAATAATATTTTTAATTCAAATATATAATGAAATAAAAATTGACTCCTTTATTTGCTTGATTTTCTATCTATTGTAGTTGTCTCCTCTTAAATAGCAGTGAGAAATTCCTTGACTAATGATTCGGGCGGCTTTGTTTTTACATTGTTATATATATAAAAGCTTATAGTATATTTTGTTATCTTAAAGATTTGTTGGCACATTTAGTGCAATTGGTGTTTAATATATGTGTAGCCTATTTTGATATAAACTTTAAATTTCTAGACACATTTGGTATAATTTCTATCAAAATCTAGTTTTGTCATAGTAGGAATAACAATACATTTTTTTAAGTAAAAAAATATGTAATAAAAATAGTATCTAAAAATCGGTGTTATATGTGATTTATTATACTGGTTTTTCATAAAAATAGGTGTAAAATAACAAATCATATTTTG
>JBBPBT010000881.1:1596890-1640027 GCA_037974875.1 Cicer bijugum | reverse complement strand
ATAGAAATAAATTTGTGATGACATAAATTCAATCTATATTATAAACTATCCAAATTAAGCAACATTATAAATAAATTAGATCAGTCATTTGAAAAAACTTAAAACTACATACTATTTTTTTTTATAGAACAATTGTATGAAAATTATTATTTGTAGCATTCAACAAACTACTTTGATATTAAAAATTAAAAATTAAAAATTATGGTACTTTTCAACTTAAAAGCAAACAAAAATTATTTGATGTGAGTTGTAATAAGATGAATGTTATTGAACAATTAAAAATTAAACGAAATTCAATAATCTCACATAAATGCTGATTTTTCTAAATTACTTAGTAACATACCTAACATCTGAAGAGATTGAACGCACATCACCTATAACCACAAAAACGTATGCTCGAAGGTTAACCATATATATATATATATATGAAAATGTGGAAATTCTTTGTTAACGAAGTTGTGAATTATGGTCTCATAAATGTGGTTTAAGATATGGAAGATGAAGAGTATGAAACCAATGGATAAGAGTAAATAGTATTAATACAAAAATGTGTTATGTGCAATTGACCAATAAATTTTATATATTAATAATGTAGTTTAACATATGGAAGATGAAAGACATTAAAACAATTAAGTTTTTGACAATGAATTGAATTTTTATGAATAAGAGTAGTAAAATAATACATAAAAAAAATTTTATGTAACTGATGATAAAATTGCATGGTTTATCTATATTTTTTTGATACAATATGTAATAAAAATAGTTATAAAATTATTAGAAAATAGATATATATATATAGTATGGAATAGTTTTTACTAAATTAAGAATTTATGTTAAATTGTATCATTATCTAGATTACATTATTTCAACATATTTAACAAAAATCATGATAAAAAACTATTGTAATTGACTAAATAAATTGTTGAATATGATATATACAAAAAGTGAAAGAATAAATTATCTCTTTTTAATTATCATTAGAGATGAAATTGTTTTTCGATCATTGTTACCCAATCTTCCATAAGTTTTACCTAAACTTACTATTTATATATATATAAACCTTTACTATACAACTATATTAATATCAAAATTAGAAGAAAAGTAATGTTACTCACCCGTGCTTTTTCTTATCTAGTGATCCTTACTCACATTAATCAAATATCTTTACAAATTTAAGTGAAACGTGGGACACCTCTCTGTTTGTTTTTTACATGAACAGCTCTTCATTTGGTGAATAGTAACCGAATTCAATTTAACAATTAAGATCAATATAAATCATTAACCATTTGATTGGAACTTGTTTGAACTAGTGAAATAGATAGAAAAATACGAAAGACTATATTAGGGGGGACCCACACATTTCTGTTATTTTGTAATTAATTGATAATATATCATAGAATCTTTTTTTTATTTATTATTTGTATTGCATTTTGTACTAGTTTTGTGCGTAATTTTTTTTTACCGATTTTTCTTGTTTTGTAATAATTATTAGTTGAGTAATTTAATTAATTGAATAGTTGGTATGAATCAATTTAAATCATTTTATAAAATTAAAATTAATAAATATATTATATTAAAATAATGTAATTAATTTTGTAATCTTATAAACAAATTTAAAGTTAAATATATAATATATTTGTCTAAAGATAATTTTATCTTGTCATAAATTACATGCATTTCTTTCTCTTTTCTTTCTTTTATCCCGAACAATGTACTAAATATTTCTTATGTCTTACATATTTATATCTTAATTCGTTAAAATTAACTGATCTGATTTGTTCTACGTGACCTGATCCTGAATTCTACTGCTTCACGTTTCCCCCTTTGTATATGCTTATCCCCTTTTCTGTTCCACCAGCTTCAAACACAAGTCACCTGAAACGAGACACTTTCCTCTATACAGGTTTTTTTTTCTTCTACTTTATCTTTTGTTGTTGCTTGCCATATATTTCCGAGAAAATACCATGTTCTTGAAAATCTATGTTTTGTAACAATAATGCATTAGAACTTTCTTTCTTTCTCCATATCTTAATTTTAATTAAAATTAATTCAATCAAAACATAGAAGAGGAAGGAGGAATCAAGCGCATTAGAAGAAGGAATTAGACAAGTACATAATGGTGGGGTTGTTAAAGCCAATGCTGTGGAATATTATGCCCCGGAGTGAATAATTCCTCAATTTTACTTCATAACATTTTTAAAGAAAGATTTATCAATTTCCATAATCACTCAAGATGTTGTTATGATAAATTTGGAGCTAAAACATAATTTAATGGATATATCTTGTGTCTATGCTTCTCCCAGTGTAGCTGTACGTCAAACGAAAAATGTTGCATACATGTAGATATATAGTGTTGCGACTATATCATATCACCTTTTTAATTTTAGAAGTAAAATTAATTATTGAACTCAAATATTTAATGAAATTTATTTAAAGATAAATAGTTTAAGAAAATTTAAATTTTTTTAAAAGAGAATTCAAGTTTAAATTCTATATAAATAATTTGTTGTCAAATTTTGTTAATCTGTTATCAAATTTTTAATTATTAAAACTCGTATATTTGAGAAACAGATGATTAAAACTCAAAAGTTTATTTTAGAAGTGAATTTTATAAGATTTTATTTTATTTTTTAAAAAAAGTTAATTTTAAAACGAAAATATTTTTTTTTGTATAAAATGGGACTAAAAAAAATAGATTTTATAATTTTTTATTTTATTTTAAAATTAACATGTCATCATCAATAGATATAAACACTACTCCAACAACAATCGATCACTATCTCGTACCATCATTTTCATTTGACGCTCGTCGACCACCCACCCCTGACCATCTCCGACCACCACTACCATATTTAATCACAGCCATTACCACCAACCACCATCTCAATCATCACCACCCACCCGTCCTGACTACCGCCACACCACCAAACCACCCACCTTCGACAACTGTCATCACTACTGACCAGCCACCTTTTACGCCACCGCTGACCACCATCTTTGACACCCGCCACCGCTGACCACCATCTTTGACACCCGCCACCACTACTCACCTTCATCACTACCAACCACCCACCTCTGGCCATCTCCGACTACAACCATCACCATCGACCACCCACCTCTAACCATATCCAACTACCACCACCATCTCTGACCACCTTCATCACTGCCGCCCACCCACCCTCCAAGCACCATATCCCATCAACATCAACCACCGACCACCATCTCTGACCACCTCAATCATCACCACCCACTCACCTCTGGCCACCGTCACACCACCAACCAATCCCCTTCAACAACTGCCATCACCACTGATTAGCCACCTCTAATTATCACCATCAACCACCATCTTTGACACCCACCACCACCACTCACCTCCAACCACCACCTCCCACAACCATCTACCCCTACAGTCATCATCTGTCACTCTTCGATCTCCACCTATAAATTTCAAGTGTCTCTTTTGACCATTGCAATTGTCTATGACAACTGATCACTATATCGGTAATCATCTTCAACAATTATCACTTCTAACTACTACTACTAAAAATATTATAATTAAATTAATTATAATTTTATAGTATTTAAACTATTATAAAATAATTAAAATTTAATAAATTAAAAAGGAGACAAAATAAAGATAATAATTCAACTCAAATAAAATAAAAACTGAAAGTCAAGACTAACGATTAAAAAATTCTAAATTAAAAATATTTTTAATTTTTAAAAATTTCAAACTGATAGATCAAAAATCATCGAAAGGAGCTTAAACTTGTGATTGAGTATAAAATTACTGTTGACCCTTTATAAAAGAATTAATTATTTTAGTTGAAGGAAGTAGTTTTTTGAGTGAACTGCAGTAAAATGTGTATTTACTAAGCAGAAAAATAAAAAGCAAAAAAGACGCCGGCACAGATGCGCAGTGTTTGGGCGTAAAGTCGTAAGAATAAGAAGAATATAATCAAACTCCAAAACAACACTGCTGCTGCCGCTGCTTGCTAGGGAATTGTCGTCTAGCTTAGCAACTACAAAGTAAGAAACATTCGGCAACGGAAATCCCAACCCATACATCATTTTCATTTCCATTCTCAACACACTCTCTTGTGATTTCATTCATTAACAATCCAAACCCCCTTTTCCCAATTTCTACTCTTTTTTTCTCTGTTAACGAACAGGTAGGTGCCTTTTTTCTCTTAACTCATTTTTACTTCGCTTCACTTTTACCCTTCTTTTTATTTTATGACTTCAAATCTGCAAGTGCTCTATTTTATTTTTGCCTTTTTGCTGTTGTTGTTGTTGTTGTGGGCTTTACGATTAAGTTCTCTTTTTGGCTTCTTTTCCAATTCTGGATTAATATGTTCTTATTGCCTCTTCATTTTTTTCTTTTGCTTTGGATCTTCTTTGTTTTAATATGCAACTAACAATTTCTGTTAAGCTCGTTTTATGGTATGTTTGGATTGACTTTTTTTAGCTAATTTATTTGCATAAGCCCCTTTGAGACTGATTGGAAGAACTTATAGAAACTGTTTATGACATGTCCGTAGGCTTTTTTTAGCTTATTTCTATAAGCTCTCTAGGATAACTTAGGAAAACAATTTGACTTTATTTCATCATTTGTTATAGAATTAGCTTACATATAAGCACTTATATGATAAACACTTATGTTATAAGTGTTTAATTAAATTACTTATCCAAACAAAGCCTTAGTATTGTGCACAGTGAATTGCTCCTGTGAATTAATGCTGTGTGACTGCTGTTCTCTTTGATTTGTTTATATTTTGCAACTGAGATGGTAATTTTGTGATGGAAAAGAGAGAAAAACAAAATCAATATATTGGTATTATGGAATGATTCATATTTGGTGAGCTTAGTTTTAGTGTTGGGTTTCTACTTAGTATAATGTCTTCAACATTCCAGGGATTCATGTGATCATGGATTTAAAACCAAAGAGGAGGAATGGTGATGCTGGGGAGGATTTGGTCCATGCAAATGAGGATGATGTTGGTCCTCTTGTCAGGCATGCCTTTCAAATGGGGCAGCCAGAGGGGCTCCTTCGCCAGATGAGTTTCGTGGTTAAGGAAAAGGAAGCTGAAATCGAGGAGATGTGCAAAATCCACTATGAGGAGTTCATCCTTGCAGTTGATGAGCTTCGAGGTGTGTTGTTTGATGCTGAAGATCTAAAGAGTCAGCTCCATAGTGACAATTTTAAGTTACAGCAGGTTGGAAGTGCCCTTCTTGTCAAGCTTGAAGACCTCCTCGAGTGTTATTATGTTAAGAAGAATGTGGCTGAAGCTGTGAAAATGTCGAACAACTGTGTGCAGGTGTTAGAGCTTTGTGTCAAATGTAACAATCAAATTTCTGAAGGCCAGTTTTATTCTGCATTGAAAACTTTGGATTTGCTTGTGAAAAGTTACCTGCAGAATATTCCTCTTAAGGCTCTCAAAATGGTCATAGAGAGGACAATTCCTGTAATAAAATTGCACATTGAGAAGAATATTTGTGGCCAAGTTAACGAATGGATGGTTCAGATAAGGAGTTTGGCTAGAAATATTGGGCAAACAGCAATTGGCCGTACTGCAACAGTTCGCCAAAGGGATGAGGAAATGCTAGAACAGCAGAGAAAGTCTGAAGAGCTATGTATTTCAGGAGTAGGGAATCTAGCTTACACTTTGGATTCCGAAGAATTTGACGAAGATTCTGTTATCAAGTTTGATCTCACACCTCTTTATCGTGCTTGTCATATTCATGATTTTCTAGGATTCCGAGAGAAGTTTCGTGAATACTACTATACTAATAGATTGTTACAATTGAATTCAGACCTTGAAATATCCTCAGCACAACCTTTTGTTGAATCATACCAAACATTTTTTGCTCAAATTGCTGGATTCTTTATAGTCGAGGATAGAGTCCTCAGAACTGCTGCGTTTCTCCTGTTAGGCGATCAAGTTGAAACAATGTGGGAGACGGCTGTTGCTAAAATGACATATTTGTTAGAAGAGCAGTTCTCCTGTATGGAGTCAGCCGCACATCTTCTCCTGGTTAAGGATTATGTCACTCTGTTTGGGTCTACTCTTAGACAATATGGCCATGACATAAGCACTCTTCTTGATGTGCTTGATAGCAGTAACGACAAGTACCACCAGCTTCTCTTGGAAGAATGCCGGCAACAAACTGTTGATGTTCTTGGTAATGACTCATATGACCAAATGTTGATAAAAAAAGAATCTGACTATGAGAATGTTATTCTTTCATTTAATCTTCAAACATCAGATATTATGCCTGCTTTTCCATATCTTGCGCCATTCTCCTCCATGGTACCAGATGTTTGTTGCATTGTGAGATCCTTTATCAAAGGCTCTGTTGATTACTTGTTTCATGGTATGCATATGAATATCTTCGATGTTGTGAAGAAGTATTTGGACAAGTTCCTGATTGACGTATTAAATGCAATATTACTCGATACAATCAATAGTGGCAACATTGGTGTACCTCAAGTCATGCAGATTTCTGCAAACATAGCTGTCCTTGAAAGAGCCTGTGATTATTTCCTTCGAAATGCAGCCCAACTATGCGGCATCCCATGCCGACCAATTGAAAAGCCTCAAGCAGCTTTATGTGCAAAGGTGGTGTTAAGGACGTCCAGGGACGCGGCTTATGTTGCCCTACTAAGCATGGTAAACAAAGAAATAGACAAGTTTATGACTCTTACTGTCGGTGTTAATTGGACACCCGAGGAGACAAATCAGAATGGAAATGACTACATACATGAAGTTGTCATTTACCTTCATTCCATTCTGACCCCAGCACAAAAAATTTTACCCCTAGATGCCATGTACAAAGTAGGCAGTGGTGTTTTTGAACATATTTCGAATGCCATTGTGGATGCTTTTGCTAGCGATAGCGTCAAAAGGTTTAATGCAAATGCAGTTATAAATATCGAATATGATCTTCAGATCATAGAGAATTTTGCTGATGAAAGGTTCTATTTGGCTGGTCTTGGTGAAATTTACAATGAGGGTAGTTTTAAGAGTTCCTTGGTAGAAGCAAGACAATTGATTAATCTTTTGCTTAGTAGTCAAGCGGAGAACTTCATGAATCCTGTTATAAGAGAGAAAAGTTACTATGCATTGGATTACAAGAAGGTTTCTGCCATATGTGATAAATTCAAGGATTCACCTGATGGGATATTTGGAAGCCTTTCTAATAAAAATGCTAAGCAAAGTGCTCGAAAGAAATCCATGGATGTACTAAAAAAGCGACTTAAGGATTTCAGTTGACAAAACTCGAAAATATTCGTTCATTGGAAATAGGGTATAATTTAGGTGCTCTTCTTCTTCTATTATGAATGTTTAACTTCAGAATGAGTAGTGTTTCTATAATGTTCAGGGTTGTTTAGACCTAAGAAGTTCTTTGGTAATGTAGTTTCATTTGAATGAATTTGTCATGGAACAATGCCTCGTCATTGCACACAATCAAATGTTCATTATCTCCTTCCCCAGATTAAAGTACTTTTGTGATTTATTATCTTCATTTGACTTTATTGTTTCTTAACTATTCAGCTGCTGGAGTGAATGTGTTGATGGATTTGGTATGAATACATAAACGAATGTAGATCATGATCCTCCAGTTTGTTTGCAGCTTTTTTCATCTGAATGGCCTTTCACACTTTTGTTCCTGATTTAAACTTCAAGTTGTTCATTGGGGCTATTCAATACCTTATTGCATGTCATCAACAATACTGATATTGCAATTTACATATATATTTTTGCTGCACAAAATGTTGATTGGCAAGGTTATGCTTTAAGTTTATGGTAAGACTTTAGATATGAAGAATGCACTAAAGTTAATTAGCCGAATTCTGAGTAGAAGGTAATTTGAGAGAAGTTTAAATATGGTTTTAATCTTTATGAAATTCCCTTCTATTAAGTTTCGTCTTTCTCGTTTGGCGATGTAAGGAATTAAATACAGGTACTTTCTTTTTACCAAAATCACTAAAGAGGAAATCAACCTTGCATGAAATTTCTTTGCAGAGACGACACTTGATAGGAACATATTATAATAGAAACTAAACATATGTTCTACTCTTTGAAAAATAAAAAATAAAATAAAAAAACTTAAATGCTGATTTCTTCTATTTTGCTTAAAATTGACTTTTAGTCATTCTATTTTTAAAATTAAATTTTTAATCTCATTGTTTTATAATTTGTGGAATTTTGTTGGTCCCTTCCATTTTTCATGGTGTGGTTTGCTCGTTAATGACATAATAGGGATGTAGAACAATTGAATTGGATAAAATAAAATTGACGTTTTTTTCTTTTAATTCGCAATCTTTGCTTATGTGATTACTAAAAAGGCGCTTTTGAAACTTTGTTGAATAAAAAATAATGAAATAATAGTTGATTAATGATATGAATTCAATTTTATCTAATTTGATTGTGTTGCATCATTGTTATGTTATTAATGCACATATAATATAATTAAAAATCGAGAAAGACCAACAAAATTTCATAAGTTGTAACACATGAGTTCAAAATTTTAATTTTAAAAATACAGAGACCAATTGTTAATTTTGCTCTTTGAACAAAATTGAAGGAGCTTGGAAGCAAAATAGAGGAAGAAGGGATTACAATGTAACAAATTTACTTGCTGGAATTTTTTCATTTAACAGACTTCTATTTTGAAATATAGACACAAAATAAAATAAAATCTATTTAAATAAAAGTGTAAAAATCTATTGAAATAAAAATGTCTATTAAATGGAGAGATTTACCTCCAATTTACATTTCATCTTCTACTCTCGTTTTAATCATACATATCACTAGGGATAGGCCAGTCGTTAAAGGCTATGGTTTAGCATATGTCAAATTCAGACTATGCCAAGCTCTTTCTTTAAAAGACAAGTTCAAGGCTTTTAGGAAATTTATTAGCCAAAAAAGGTAAGCAACATACCATTGAAAAAGCCTTTTAAACTTACGAGACTCACTTATTTGTTTAAATATAAACAAATTATTATTATTGCCATTATTATTATTGTCATTATTATTATTGTCATTATTATTATATGTTGTTAGTCTCTTATAGAGGTGTAGAACTTTAAATCCCAAAAATAAGATAATAGAATTGTCACTATTATGGAAAACAATATGTAAACTAAACATAAAATATAAACAATTTACAAAAATATTAAAATATATTTAAAATACACAAAATTAAAGGGGTAATCATATTTTATAACCAAAATTCAACTTCAAAATCTAGTTCTAATAGTAATCAAAATTAGGTTCTAATAGGAATGTAATAGTAATCAAGTTCTAATAATAGACAAAATTAAGTTCTAATAGTAATCAAGTTCTAATAGTAATTAAAATTAAGTTCTAATAGTAATCAAGTTTTATTGTATAACACTAAAACTAAAAACAATCAAAATCATGCTAAATCATTTTCCTTATCTTCACTTCTAATTTCAATTACATCAACATTATCTTGTTCATCACTTGATTCAAACTTTTTTTCTTCCACCTTTTTGTCTCTATTAGCCATAATCATAACATATCTTGATTGATGACTAGTAAGTCTTGCTGGTTCATTAATCCCAACACCATTAGCAACAAGTTCCTATGTTAAGTCATCTGCTTCAAAGACCAAAGCATCTATAAACACACAACTTTCATCCACTTCTTATTCAAGACAATCATAACACTCATAAATATTGTTGAGGGGAATGAGGTCGATTAATCATTGTTATCAAAGAGGTCTTTATGAATGGGTTGTACTTCGTAAATCCAAGTCCTATAGCCTTTAGTGCTCAAGTTTACTTCTCTTCTTAGAGTGAATCTATATTATAATTTTAAAATAATTAATTTTGAATCCATTACATCCAATTATATATAAAAAAAAAATCATTGACATTAATTACTTGTTCAAATGTACTCCAATTGCACTCACATCCTAATCAAATGCATGTCAGATTTAACATTGATTACAATAGCTCGCAAGTGTGCACTCACAAGCCATGTGTTTCCCCTAGAAAGCTTCAAAATGCAAGCATATAGCTCAATTGTCACCTTTATATCTTTTCCAACATTTGGATTTCTACATAAGGGTTCGGGGATAAGGAAATGTTATGCTTCATTCCCATATTCTATCTATAATTGCATAGGTTTCAGAGTATTTACTTGCATTTCTATTGAACACAATTATTGTAGACTCATTTTTCGTATCCATTGTCTCATATATGTAACCCATTGCTTGTTTTTTCTCGTTATCAACCAATATCAAAACTTGAACCAACAACCCCATTGCCTCGAGAGAGAACAAAACAATCTTCCAAAATGATGTGTTGATAACAATACTATATGTCATTTCCCTTAGCTTCTTTGATGCATTTGTGTTCACCCAATCTTCTAATGTAAACATTCTCATTATGTTAAAGGTGATGGTATGGTTGTAGATGAACCCAACAAGAAATTTTCTTCTTCTGATGACCCTCGTACCAATAGGAAACTTTCCAATATCTTTTAACATTAAATCCACACAGCGGACAACACATGTAGCCCAAAATAGAAAATGATACTTTTCTTCTAAATATTTTCCTAACACCAAAATAAATGAATCACATCAACAAGCAATTAAATTGGATAATAGGATTAACATTTGATATGTTAACATATAATTATGATTGCAAGTTGGATAATGACAATTATAAAATTCTTACCCACCAAGACATAGTTGCTACTATTGTTGGTAACAACTTGCACAACATTTTACCCTCCAATAACTTGAAAAAATGTGTTCAAAAGTATAAATATCTCCAATTTCGTCTTCATATAGCCAAAACCATTCATCCTCCTTACGAGCAATCCCACCTTGAGAGTTGACCAACAAATTGATCAATGTTTTTGGCAAAATATGACTTGATAAAACATCATGTTGTGTTCGCTCCATTACTAGCCTTTACAACATTTCTTTGTGAACTCTAGTTCCTTTTTTAGAAATGGAACTTTAATCCCATGGTAACTTGGAGGCTTTTAGTATGCTCCATAATTTCCAATGGCTTCAATCATATACTAGAAGCTTTTAGACTTCACAACATTAAAAGGAGTGTTATTCTTATAAAAGAAGCGAACGATGTATTGATTAGTTAATTCTCATGCCTCTTTCACTCAAGTATCTTTTGTTGAAATCAAGTTGGTTTTATACTTAGATTTTTTATGTTAACAACACTATTTTATGAGAACAATATGTTTGAATTCATAGAGTATGAAAGAAGATTTGTGTTTTTGAAGACAATCTAAAATAAGATTTGATTCAGATTTATAATTAAATTTCACCAAGTTGAAAATAAGATATGGTCAATATTTGAAGAAGATATGATCAACATCTTATCAATAATAAGATATGAATTATTTACAAGAAGATTTGATCAAGATTTATCTACAAGAAGATATGAATTATTTAAAAGAAGATATATAGATTTATCATAGAAATAAATGAATTATTTACAAGAAGATTTTATCACGATTTATCTACAAAAAGATATGAATTATTTATAAGAAGATTTAATCAAGATTTATCACAAGAAGATATAAATTATTTACGAGAAGATTTGATTAATATTTATTGACAAGAAGATATGATCGAGAATTGTTTACAAGAAGAAACACTCACAAGAAGATATATTAATTATTTGCAAAGATATGATTCATATTTTGACAAATGACAAAATACTGAATTGGACTTAGCCATATTCCTACTTGGGAAAGTTTAAGAACTGGTCCGACAATATGTTCTCACCCAGATCAAAGCAAACAATAGGAAGAAAGTTTCATCTGAAGAATTAGCGAAAATAATCTTAATAAAATAAGAACAATATCAATATGAATAATTTATAAACTCAATCTTAACAAAATATGAACAATATCAATACGACGAATTTACAAACTCAATATGAAATAAAATAGGAATAGAATCAATCTAGAAGAACTACGCAGTTTGGATTCATAAATAAAGAATTGGCTAAAGAACATAATATCAAAAAACATCTTGTTCATAATTATTTTTGAATAACATCATTGTTGACTAAGCTATGAATGAAGATACAATTCATAATCAAACAAGGACTAAATTGAAGCTTAATTTTATCAATAATAGATACTCAAGGTTGAAGAAGAAGAGCGTCGAAAAAACATAAAAGAGTATAATAACTCAAACTCAAAATTAAAAATCCATGTTAGAGTTCAAAGAGAGTAACATTTGAATGAGAAATATTTTCTAAGTGTTCTTCTTAAAGTGTGATAGTCATTGTTATAATCAACTTGTTAAAAGAAACTACTCAAGTTTCAAATCTTTGCATTTAAATCCGATAGTGGTGTTAGTGTGCCTTCAATAATCTTGGAGGGCCAGGTGTTTTGTAGTTCAAGTTGTTGAATTAATGGATAAATCATTTTGAGTGAAGGGATTGCATCTAGCCAAGTTAGTGGAGAACCAAAATAAATTACTTGTATCATTTTATTATTGCACTCCTTAGTTTTGTTATTGCTTCTACTACAAGTAAAACCATCAAGTCTAAACCAATTTAATCAAATAATGAAAAAAATTATCAACTTAGTCAATCACAGTTCAACTCCATTCTTGTGTTTGCATCTTCAATTGGAATCAGGGCTTGACCTCAAGGTTGAACACTTTACAGTGTTTGAGTAAATATCCAAGGGTTCAACATTTTTGGATTCAGTGAAGAAGTTGTTGGAGAAAACATCAACAAACCACCTATGTTCGATGGAGAATGTTTTGAGTACTAGAAGGCCATGCTAAGAAGTTTCTTTATTTCACAAGATCTTGAACTTTGGGGCTTGATGGAAGATGATTATACTACTCCAAAAAATACTGATGTTGTTGAGATTCCAAGGAAATAGATGGATACTGATCATAAGAAGATGTACAAGACACATTATTAGTCCAGAACATTCATGATAAATGCAATTACTTTCAAGGAGTTTGACAAGTGCACCAACGAGGAGATAACAATGAGTATTTATGATAGTCTAATTCTAAACTATGAAGAAAGCAAAAAAGTTTAAGAACCCAAGGTCAACCTCCTAGTCAAAAAGTATGAGATGTTCAAGATTGTAAAATATGAAGACATTGAAACAATGTTTTCAATATTCTAAACTCTAATATTTGGACTCAGGATACTTGAGAAGAGTTATACTATTGTTGATCATGTGAAAAAGATACAAAGAAGTTTGTCAAACAAGTGGAGACATAAGATCACTGTTATTCAAGAAGCAAAGCATATGATTACTCTTAAGCTGGAAAAATTAATCATCTATCTCAAATCACATGAAATTGAACTTGTAGAAGGTGAGCCCAAAAAGAAGCAACCAACCTTGGCTTTGAAATCCAAACAGAAAAAAGTTTTGAAGGCAACAACACAATCAGAAGATGATGATTTAGAAGATCATAATGGAGACTTAGAGGAAGAGGAATTGGCTTTTATATCAAGAAAATTTTAAAAGATGTGACACAACAAAAAAAGAAATTTCCCCAAAGATATTCTAGCAGTCAAGTAGAGGAAATGATGATAAATTTAACAAGAAAAACATCATATGCTATGGATGCAATGAACCTAAACATATCAAGTTAGAATATCCAAATCTGGAGAAAGGGAAACTTGGTCAAAGATTTTCTTCAATTAAATATCTGAATCAAATTTTCTTTTAGATTGTCTTCAAAAACACGAATCTTTTTTTATACTCTATGAAGTTAAATATATTATTCTCATAAAATATTTTTCCTATCATCAAAATTCTAAGTATAGAACCATCTTGATTCCAACAATCTCCTCATTTTTTGTGATAAAAAATTGTATTTTTGATAATCACTTTTCTTTTAAATACGTTGACTCCCCTTTACTTAAGTATCTCTCTAAGTATAAGTATTTTTCTAAGTATCTTTTCTCCTCACATTATCAAGCATTTTTCTTCTCCTTTTGTCATCAGACAAAAATACTTGAAAATGAAGGTTGCTTGTGTTCTTTGTTTGTAATTTACCTTTTTTTTTAATAGATTGAAAATAACATAAACATAAAGTTTATCTTAAGTATGAAACTAAAATACTCTAAGGTTGGCACAACATCAATTAGGTAAAGTTATAAGGTTTAGGTTGTAAAACACTTATGTTTTTTATGAAGACAAAGACCAAGGAAAGTGATCAAGTTGCAAGCTCAAAAAGAAGTCAAACAATCAAAGTCAACTATGGTCATACATGCTAGAAGTCTTATAATGTAAAGGTCCATGATGAATCTAATATTCTTATATTTCAAATTCACATGAGAACCTTTTATTTTAGCATATGCATCAAAAGAGTTTTCAAAATGTCAAAATGCATTAAAAATGTTTGAAAATCAAGTTTTTGACAAAAATCAATAGTGTATTCGAATACAACCTATTGTAGCTGAATAATACTCAAGTCAGTAGCAAAAATTGAACATTTGTATTCGACTATGAGATAGTGTATTCAAATATGATTGTTAAGTTAGTAGCTAAAACAACTGAACATCTGTATTTGAATACGAGACAATGAATTCAAATACAAATGCTAAGTCAGTAGCAAAATGTAAGACCCATAATTTTTAAGTGTACTTTATGTATTTTAATGAATTTTTGGTATTGAACTCAGGGGCTTTTTGGCCAAGTTATTAATATTTTGGAGTTTATATGATCAAAAAGATATTTTGATACCAATTAGAATTACTCTTCGATAAATAAATTAATTTAACTGCGGTGAATCTTTTGCGAAGAGTTTAATGCGTTTTGGGTGAAAGGATAATTTAATAAATATCTAAAGGTTTTGAGATATTTGTTAATTATAATTAATATATATATATATATATATAGAAAAGGAAGGGAAGGAATTGAAAAGAAAAGAAATAGAAAGGAAAGAAAAAGGAAGAAAGGAAAAGAGAAGGAGAGAAAACAGAATTCCATCTTCTTCCTCCTCTGCCTCGCGAAAACCATTTTTCTCCCTTCCTCCATTATTGCTCGTTTTTGCTTTCTTTTCTTTCCTTAGATTTCGAAATTGATAGTGGGTGATAGGGCAAGGATTTCTCAACTTCACTCTTCCTCTTTGATTCGAAAACGGAGAAAAACGGTATTATGGATTCAAACTCAAATCTCCCCGTTTCATCTAGATCTAAGCTTCATTTCGCGAAGAGATAGAAGGGAAAGTTGTTCACTACCACGCTATGGTGCTAGGGGACCAACTTTGGAAGCGGCGTTGCGAGCGGAGATTTTACCGGATTTTCTCGCGGTGCTGTAATCGCACGTTACAGCTAACGTGAAGGTAAGGGCTCCTTCCAAACTTTTAGTTTGCATTTAGGGACTTACTTGTGGTCGTGTGGAAAAGAATTTGTTAGGGTTGAAGCGTTGATTTGGGGAAAAACGAATTAATGCTTTATGGGTGAAATTCTAATGTGGGGTTTTGGTGATATTGATGAATGTTTCATGGAAAATGAATTTAAACTCATTTATGTATGATTTTGAATGAATGAAACTTGTGTGTTTGAGTGGTGGATTGTGTTGATGTGTGTTCGTTGTTTTGACGTGTTCTAAATTGATAACTGATGAAACTTGAGATGTGTTTTGTGTGGTTTGTGTGGAAAATGATTTGGTGTGAATTATGGATTGAATGTGAAAGTATGTGTGAGTTTGTTTTGTGTGGTTTGTGTGGAAAATGATTTGGAGTGAATTATGGATTGAATGTGAAAGTTGGTTTTGTGTGGAATTTGAAAACCATTAAGTTAAACGAGTATTAAGAATGAGGAATCTCTTAATGTCTTGTTTACTTAATGTGAGTTTGTGAAAAATCTTTTAAGTTAACTGGGCGTTAAGAATGGGGAATCTCTTAATGTCTTAGTTACTTAATGTTGTTTGAAAATCGTTTAAGTTAACTGAGCGTTAAGAATGGGGAATCTCTTAATGTCTTGGTTACTTAATGTTTGTTTTTGAAAATGGTTTCAGTGAAATGAGTATTAAGAATGGGGAATCTCTTAATGACTTGTTTACTGAATGTTTTGTTGTGAAAATCGTTAAGTTAAATGAGTATTAAGAATGGGGAATCGTCGTAAAAATGATTTTGGTAGGGAAATGAATTGTTGTGTTTTGGCGTGAATTGTGTATTAAATTCGTGAATATGTTTGAGTTTGTTCTGTGTGGGATTTCAAAACCATTAAGTTAAATAAGTATTAAGAATGGGGAAACTCTTAATATCTTGTTTACTTAATGTGTGTTTGTTTGTTTGAAAATCGTTTAAGTTAACTGGGCGTTAAGAATGAGGAATCTCTTAATGTCTTGGTTACTTAATGTTTGTGTTCAAAAATCGTTTAAGTTAAATGAGAATTAAGAACGGGGAATCTCTTAATGTCTCGTTTACTTAATATTTGTTTTGAAAATCGTTTAAGTTAAATAAGTATTAAGAATGGGGAATCTCTTAATGACTTATTTACTTAATGTTGTTTTGAAAATTGTTTAAGTTAACTGGGCGTTAAGAATGGGGAATCTCTTAATGTCTTGGTTACTTATTGTTTGTTATGGTAAATCGTGCTGACCCGTGATAGGTGGCACCTCGGTAAACTGTACTGACCCGGGATAGGTGGTACGTTTACGATTTACGTTTGGTAAGTGTGCTGACCCGTGATAGGTGGCACCTCGGTAAGCAGTACTGACCCGTGATAGGTGGTACCCTTACGACTTACGTTTTGTCGTTTGGTAAATCGTGCTGACCCGGGATAGGTGGCACCTCGGTAAATAGTACTGACCCGTGATAGGTGGTACATTTACGATTTACGTTTGGTAAGTTGTGCTGACCCGTGATAGGTGGCACCTCAGTAAACAGTATTGACCCGTGATAGGTGGTACGTTTACGACTTACGTTTCTTGGTGAGTTGTGTTTGTCCGTGAGAGACTGCACAGGTGTTTGTCCGTGAGAGACTACACCCTATTAAATTGTGAATTGTTGGTTCATTTTGTCCGTGTGGGTATTGTGTTATAAGTGTTAAGTGTTATGTTTTGGAATTTGGTGATAACGTGTATGAATGCAATACCATTTCGAAAACTCATGATGTTGTAGTAATTGTGTTATAAGGGTTAACTGTCATGTTTTGGAATTTGGTGATAACATATTTAATTGCAATACTATTTCGAAACTCATGTTGTTGTAGCGATTACATTATCAGTGCTAAGTGTTAAGATTTGGGATTATGTATGAATGTGATTGAGTTAGTTTATGAATTTTTGAAAGAATACACAGGGAAATCGATTTACCCAATCGATTTGATGAGTTACAGGGGCCCTGTCTTTCACGAAATCGATTTACCCAATCGATTTTGTAATGTGTTTTTCAAAACCATTTAAGAAATCGAATTGCAAAATCGATTGGATTCATTACAGGGGCTCTGTCTTTCACGAAATCGATTTGCCCAATTGATTGAATTCAATACAGGGGCTCTGTTTGTCAAGAAATCAATTTACCCAATCGATTGAGTCAATCGATTTACCCAATCGATTGATTTAAACCCAGAGTTCAGTTTTCACTAAAAACTTTCAGGAAATTGATTTCCCTGATCGATTGGCTTAGTGGAAAATCTTATTTTGAGTTAGATAATTGATTGCTCAATTGATTTATCAATGTTTTGGTGAGTTACGTATTACTTGATGGATTGAGAACTCTATTTGATTTCATTTACATTTGGCAAGCATTATATGAACTTTTTAGCATATGGAAAATCCTTTTAAGGTGCATGCTTAGTTGAGAGGATATTTTGTGCATTTAAAAACTTAAATGTTATGTGTTAACTGTTAATTTCGGTTGGTGACCCTTTACAACTATTGTGGAAATCTGGGCTTTGCCCTCAGATGAGAGTCAAGATGATCCTACCGGTTCGTACCCTACAGATGGGAATGCTTGATAGGAGCTACGTTAGGAGGATCTCACGGGGCGGGTGGAGATCATTCAGGGTGTTTAGTTGTTTTGTAAAATGATCAGACTAGGTTGATACAGAGGGAGCATATGTCTTTCTTTTGGGTTGCTTTTATTTTTAAATTGGAAGACTGTACCACCTTTGTTATGTAAATATTTTGAATTCATATTTGAAAACTTTTTCCGCTGCTTGTAAATCATATTCTCTGTTTTATTTTAACTTCTTTTGGAAAAAAAAAATACACCCTCGCTTTGAAAAAACGGGGTGTTACACAAAACCTGCACATTTGTATTCGACTATAAACTAGGTGTAGCTGAATACAAAACTAAGTCAGTGGCCAAATTCAAACATTTGTATTCGAATACAAGAATGTGTATTCAAATACAAGCTTCAAAGTTCAAATAAAACTGAACGTTAAAAGGATGTGTATTCGACTATGATGTAGCTAAATATCACTAGAAGGGGGGTTGAATAAGGATTTTGCTGTTAAAAATAATTTTCAAGTGTTTTGAAAAATATCCTCTCGTAGAGGACGGCAAGCTCGAGGATAGGTTTTTCAAAACCTTCAAATTTGAGTTAAGCGAAAGAGTGAGAGATGAATATGAGATTGACACAAACATTTTTTATATTGGTTCACCCAATGATGGCTACGTCTTGTCCTCACACTATTGTGAGATTTCACTAATGTTCAAACAGATCAACCTTTCACAGAGGATGATTACAACTTGTGTATTCTTAAGCTTCACCAAGCTTACAATCAAATTTCAAATATTTCCAAGTGTATCTCACGTGAAAATTACAATGTGATATGAGAGTGATTGATTCTAAATATTTTCTCAAATGATTTACAAAGATCTAATGTAGGACTGTTGAAAGTATGAAGAGAGGATGGATGTTGCTTCTTGAAAGCTTTAAGATCCTTGATCTTTTTCAATGCAATGTTATTGTGTGTGTAATACTAAAGAGCTTGTTGCCTTTTATAAAGGTCTTATGATGTTCATTTCATATGCCAAGATTTTTATGACCGTTGGAAAATCCAATAAAAAATGCCAAGGTTTTTTCTTATAATTACGAAACTGTTGTCCAACTGTCCTTGGACATATGCAGTCCATCCTCAAGTACGAGGTTGCAGATTTTCTGGGTACTTGGGGCATGTATTGTCCTTTTCTCTTTCCTTTCTTTAAGGCTTGTAAGACCAATTGATGTCTTTTTCGTTCTCCTTTCTTCAAGGCTTGTAAAGGCTTCACGTGTGAAGTCCTTTTCTCTTTCATTTATTTACGACATGTGAAGACTTAATTTTTAGCTTATTTTTTGTTGCCTTTTTGAAGATTGACTTTATAAAGTTTTTAATTCACACAAGAGTGTTCTTATAGGTCTCTTGTAGCCTTTGCACATGATATGATGGGTTGCTTTCAAAGGTGTTGGGATGCTTTTCAAGATGTTGACTATATTTTATAAATATAAATATGTGCTTTACATGTTGTCTTTTTAGTGAAAATTTCGTTTAAAAACAAAATTTGGATATCGTAGTCGAATACACATTGTATGTATTTGAATACATGTTTCCAACAAATCTTGTATTCGAATACAACAAGTGTGTAGTCTAATAAAGATTCATGATTTTCCCTATATAGTACTTGTGTGCTTGGGTTGTGTTTTTTTCTACTGTTTTTCCTTTTTTTTGATCATGTCAAAAGGGGGAGAAATTGGTATGTTGTTGTTGTTGTTAAAAACTTTTGTAGGCCTACAAAATGTTTAAAACATTATGGCATGAACTCAAACTCAAAAGGGGAGTAAACATGTATTACGGAGGAGAAAAATTAAAATGATCAAACACTTTGAAGTCTTACTAACAACAAGGTTTTGTCATTACCAAAAAGGGGAATAATGTAAAATACTTATGTTTTTTATGAAGACAAAGACCAAGGAAAGTGGTCAAATTGCAAGCTCAAAAAGAAGTCAAACAATCAAAGTCAACTATGGTCAAATATGCTAGAAGTCTTATAATGTAAAGGTACATGATGCAATCTAATATTCTTATATTTCAAATGCACATGAGAACCTTTCATTTTAGCATATGCATCAAAAGAGTTTTCAAAATGTAAAAATGCATTAAAAATGTTTGAAAATCAAATTTTTGACAAAAATTAATATTGTATTCGAATGCAACATGTTGTAGCCGAATACAGACTCAACTCAGTAGCAAAAACTGAATATTTGTATTCGACTGTGAGACAGTGTATTCAAATACAATTGTTAAGTCAGTAGCTAAAATTGAACATTTGTATTCGAATACGAGACAGTGTATTCGAATACACGTGCTAAGTCGGTAGCAAACACCACAACAAATTTCCAAAATTGCGACATATAGGTTGCAGCGGTTATAGGAAAACTACCCTTGATCCCAAATTGCGACGGGTTCTACAACAGTTTTTCCCAAGTGTCGCCGTTTTTTCATCCCGCTCTTAAATTCCCCCAATTCTCAAATATGTTTCAGTTTCCTCCTAAACCCTCAGCGCTCAAATTGACAAAACTTCTTTCATTTTCCCCAAAATTGCAACCTAACCTTCAATATCCAGGTCAGATTTACTTCCCCCAATTCACGTTCCATCCTCCATCTCAGGTTCCTCTCCATTCGCGACCACCCTTCAACTCAGGTTCCTCCTCGTAACCTCTCTTCATCTTAAATTTTCTCCTTGTGGCATTCATTCGTTTCCACTTACTCCATCGTCATCTTCAATCACGGTGCTACTTCCTCTCTCAGGTGTGGGACTGCTTTCTACCGCTCCGGGGACGACACAATTCAACCCTTCTCTGTCAACAACGTCGTAACACATCCCATTTGTAAGTAACACTAAAATTAACACCATAGCGCTATGTGTTTGTTGTTGTTGATAATGGTGGGTTACATCAAAGTTGTCTCTGTATTTGTTGTTTTCGTGCTATGTGTTTGTTGTTTTCGTTCATTATAGTTAAGTTGGCTCTGCTTTTGAAATAATGGTTCTAGGAAATAGGAATTTTTGCATGCCTCTGCAATGGCTGTAGGAAAACTTAATATGAACAACTAGTGATAAAGCAAGGTCACGATTGGTGTAAGTCTTGTTTCAAGGCTTTCAATCACATTTCATCTTGTATTGTTGAAGTTATTACAAACAAAATGATCTAACTAATTGCCAGCAAACATATCACCATAAAGAATATATGATTGCATTTGTTTGATGATAAACAGAAGAAGGAAGCTTCGCCGGAGGATTGTGATGAGGCTGTTGAAGACTTGAGGAGTGTGCCCCAACATGCTGCCTTCCACTTTTCAGGATAAAATGAAAGAACATGTAAATGTACTCATCAACATTACCTGCCTTATTGCTGGCGTGCTTTATTATCACTCAAGTTTGGGAAGGCTTAACTTGTAGGAGGCATTGAAAAGAAGGCTAAATGCAAGAATATAATATGATATGTTTCTTCAAGATAATGTGAAAGAAATGTCGAAGGAGATTCAGAATTCACGAAATGGAGAAATGAAGAGACAATAGAAGAACTTGATGAATTTATGAACAAGGTCAATCATGTTATCTGTAATATAGCTATTTTGTATTTCAATTGTCATCTTAGGGGAAATATTGTATATTATGTTAGTATTTAGTTTGTTAATGGAACATGTTAGAACAAATGCTTGAGTTTCAAATGATGAGATCTCAGGATTTGCCAAATTATTTAACGATGAGTTCACTTTGGATAACATTAGTAGGTTGGTCCTTCTACCATTGGTTATTTATGTTCAACTAATTGTGCTCTTCCGTTATGAATCATATATTTTGGATCTCCATTATGATAATGCTAATATGTCTTTTGGTTTTTAAATGGATAAACAAGTCTCACTTGGTAAATATGTGTTAATACATGGCTCTGATTTTGGTGTATGTATATAATCATTGGCTTTTATAGGTTAGAAGATTTTAGGGAAGTTTCATGTAATGCTGTGTGTCAGATTCTTTTTTTATTTGGTGTAGATCAGGTTTTTTTTCCAGGCATTGTACATAATACATATCTTATACATGTTACACCAATCTATGAATGTTTGCCTTCTCACTTACCTTTTTGTATCATTGTTATTTTGAAAATATAGATTTGAAATTTTTGGCTTTGGCAGGATCAAGAATGATGATAAACTGATTAAAGAAGAAGGTGAAGAGTCTCTTTAAGAAGCAGAGCTTCGTCAAGCTTGTAGAGATCGAGGATTGCTTGGATTGCATTTAGTGAAAGAAATGCGACAACAGGTTCACAATAAATGTTTAAACAGAATTTGTACATTGGAGCTCAACTATGGAGCCTCCAACATTGTGTTAATTTACTGGCTGGGAAATTCTTGAGAATGAGAAACTGGCCATAATTGCTACTTCTCATTCTATCTAGATGAAATTGAAGGGTTTAGCTTGTTTGTGTTGAATTGGGTATTGTTTAGAGATTCATGTCTCTATTTAATGGTTATTCCATTTGTGAAGTTGACAAGGATGCAACTGATATTGCAGGTACTTTTTCTTTCTATGTCATGGATATTTTTATCACATGTAACACTTTGGACTTATTTTTATCTTTATCATGATATATGCTTGTATATTTTTAGGGAACATCTATGCTTTGAAAGTTTGTTATACATAATGGAATGATGTGTCTTTTATCATTACTTGGACACTAACCTACTACTTTGTGTACACATTGCTCTTAATCAATTTGTCACAATGATTCTAACATCATTAGCATTGTTTTATATTAATTCATTTCCCTTTGTTAAATCAAATTTACAGCATTAATTTGTCATTCTTTTTTGCTACAATTAGCATTATTTTATATGCTCTTTTTATTAGGGGTTTGAGACTTAGTTGGATTCTATTTTGAACACTTGATTTGAGTAAGTTTACTTCACATTCTTTTACTAATTTGACCGTGTTTACGATGAGATTAGTGGCCTTGTTTTCATTTAATCTTCTATTTGAGTTGTTCATTACCACTATTAAATCAGGGAATTAGTTTGATGTTTGCATGTTTTGATTTTGAGCATTTGATCTTGTTTGAATTTTAATTAGTTTGATGTTAATATTATAGTCTTGATTATGTATGAAAAAGTGAGGTTGAGTTTAATATATTTACTTATATGTTTTTTCAGGCAACATATACTCTGAATTACCAAGAGATAAAAGACATTCTTCTGATTCTAGTTGTCGGTCTAATAATGGAACATCATCGGGGACTATCAAGATGATTTATAAACTAAGTTTGATGTTGTTGTTTTACATATTCAGTTAATATTTTAGTTTTTGTATATTTAAACTAATTTATTTATTGTTTTAATTAAATTTAATATATGGTTGTTAATTTTGAATATATTATATGAATAAGGTTTATTTATTTTATATTTTATGTATTTTAATTATATAAATGAGATTTATGAATATTTTTTATTTGAATTAAATTAATGAAAAATGAAAAAGCAAAAAAAAAAAAAAACTAAGTTTGCTACAGTTCTTAATCATCGCAAAAAGTACATAGCGATGGTTCGTACCCGTCGCAATACCTTCCTGAAACAAAATTGAAGACACAGTTGGAGGCGGTTAGAACTGTCGCAAATATTTGCGGCAATTGGAACGACGGTTTTTGCAACCGTCGCAAAATAGTCTCGCAACGCACGAATTTGCGACGGTGGAAAAACTGTCGCAAACATCTAATTGTGGCGGTTGTAACCGCCGCAAATCCTCTTTTTAACCGCCACAAAAGCATTTTTTGTTGTAGTGAAAATCTGCATATTTGTATTCGACTACAACTTGGTGTTGCCGAATACAAAATTAAGTCAGTGGCCAAATTCAAACATTTGTATTCGAATACAAGAATGTGTATTCGGATACAAGCTTCAAAATTCAATAAAACTAAACGTTTAAAGGACATGTATTCAACTACACACAAGCTGTAGTCGAACACAACTGGAAACAATACAATTTTTTAATTCTGAAATGGTTCCAAATCATTGCATTCCTTCATTCAACCTCTAGGAACGATGGCCATTGATCTGAAGTGATGTCTAAGGAGTATAAATACTTCATAGCTTTATATTTAACGAATTAATCTTTTTAAGATCTTAACATCAATCTTAAAACAACTTTAAACAAGCTTTTTGAAATATTTTGATTTGTTCAAAGTCTCACTTTCATATTTCAAGTACAGATTTTACATTGTTATATCAATGAGAAAGGTTTTTTATTGTACTTGAAATTATATTAGACGGTTATCATTGTACTCAATTGTTATACACTTTTGATCTCAGTCAAAGTCAATATTGTAAACCGTTCAAGTTATTATGCAAATTGAGGAAAGTAGTGCTATTTCTTCAATTGTTGTAAACTAAGATAGTGGTATGCTATCTTAGGGTGATTGTTAGGAGTTTGTATCAAAGGTCCTAGGGTGAGACTTGTACTTATTCTAACAATAGTGGAAAATCTCTAGTGGTGTCCAAGAGGACTAGATGTACCCTTGGTTGTAAGGGGAACCAGAAAAATGTACTTGTGTTTTTTATTTTTATACCATTTATCCTTCCCATATACTATCTTAAATCAGAAAAATAATCTACTAAGTCTCTAAAAACTAGAAATTTTCTAAACACCTAATTCATCCTCCCTCTTAGGTGCGCTTCTGTTCTTACATAGGTTTTTGTTGATGAAGTCAAACATATATTCAGTTAAACGTTTGATGAATATGTCAACTCATTGATGTTCGATATCTACAAACTAGATATTAAGCCACCTTTTTGAACAAAGTCCCAAAAATATGGTGTTTGATGTCTATATAATTAGCTCTAGAATGAAGTATAGGTTTTTTGGTTAAGCAAATGACATAAGTTTTGTCATAATAAATGGGAGTATGGGTTTCTATGATTTTGTAGTCTTATAGTTGATGTTTCATCGAAAAAAGTTGAGAGCTACAACCAGCTATTGAAATGTACGCAACTTTTATTGTTGGCATGACAATTGTACTTTGTATCTTACTTGATCAAGAGATTAAGTTGTCACCTAGAAATGTGCCATTTGTACTTGTGCTTTTTCTCTCAAGTTTATCTCCAACATAATCAGAATCACAATACCCATTTGTTTTGTACTCATAAGATTTCTTGCAGAAAAAAGTAATATTTGTAATGCCTTTTGGGTATCTAAGAATTCTTTTAACAATAGTTAAATGTGATTTCCTAAGGTCAGCTTAAAATTTTGCACATACAAATACACTAAACATGATGTTAGATCTAGAAGCTGTAAGGTAAAGTGAGGATCCTATCATTCCTCTATAGGTTTTCTAGTCAACTTTTTGGTTGGTTCATCTTTTTGAAGTGGACAAGTAGCGTGCATTGTGGTAGACATAAGTTTGCAATCATTCATCTAAAATTTCTTGAGAAGCTCTTTGGTATATTTAGTTTGATGAATGTATATACCTTTTTGATTTTGTTGAATTTTATCCCTAAGAAGAGCTTAAGTTCTCCCATCAAACTCATTTAAAATTTTGCATCCATTTAGAATTTTTTTTGGCAAAGAGTGTTATTAGTAGATCCAAAAATAATGTCATCAACTTAAATTTGAATAATGAGAATGTCATCTCCTATTGATTTTCTAAAAAATGTATTATCTACTTGTGCTCTTTTAGAGTTATTTTTCAGCAAGAAGTTACTAAGTTTATCAGATCATGCCTTACGTGCTTGTTTTAGATCATACAAAGATTTGCTAAGTTAAAAAACATGATTTGGAAATTCATAACTTTCAAAACCTCAGGGTTGTGTAACATAGACTTTTTCACATATATAACTATTTAGGGAAGCACTGTTAACATCCATTTGAAATAATATGATATTATTATTTGCGAAAAAATAAAGTAGGATATGAATAACTTCTAATGTGGTCATTGGAGAAAATATCTCAGTGTAATCAATGCACTTTTGTTGATTATTGCCTTTTGCGACAAGTTTTGCCTTGTTAATGACCACTTCACCTTTTTCATTTTGCTTGTTTATGAAAACCCACTTGGTTTTGTAATGTTCTTCTTGGATCTTGTAAGACCCATAATTTTAAATTACACTTTATGTATTTTAGTGTATTTTGGGTATTGAACTCGGAGGCTTTTTAGCCAAGTTATTAATATTTTGTGAGCTTAAATGCCCAAAAATATATTTTGATGCCTGATTAGAATTACTCGTCGATAAATAAATTAAATTAACTGCGGTGAATCTTTTGCGAAGAGTTTAATGCGTTATGGGTGAAAGGGTAATTTAATAAATATCTAAAGATTTGGAGATATTTGTTAATTATTATTAATATATATATATATATGTTTATATATAAAGAAATGGGAAGGAAAGAAAAAGGGAGAAAGGGACAACAAAGGAAAGAAAGAGAAAGGAGAGAAAAGCAAAATTTTCCATCTTCTTCCTCCCCTGCTGCCTCGCGTGTTCACTTTCTTCCTTTCCTCCATTGTTGCTCGTTTTTGCTTTCTTTTATTTCCTTTGAGTTCGAAATTGATAGTGGTGATAGGATAAGGATTTCTCAACTTCACTCTTCAGCTTTGATTCGAAAACGAAGAAAAACAGTATTAGGGATTCAAACACAAATCTCCCCGTTTCACCTAGATCTAAGCTTCGTTTCAAGAAGTGATAGAAGGGAAGGTTGCTCACCTCCGTGCTACGGTGCTAGTGGACCAACTTTGGAAGCGGCGTTGCGAGCGGAGATTTTACCGGATTTGCTCACAGTACCGTAATCGAACGAAAAAGCTAAAGTGAAGGTAATGGCTCCTTCCAAACTTTTAGTTTGCATTTAGGGACTTACTTGTGGTTGTGTGGAAAAGAATTTTGTTAGGGATAGAGTATTGATTTGGGAAAATGTATCTGAGGCTTTATGGGTAAAATCTTAGAGTTAGGTTTTGGTTATATTGATGAATGTTTCGTGGTGAATGAATTTAAACTCTTTTATGTATGATTTTGAGTAAATGAAACTTGTGTGTTTGAGGGATGGATTGTGTTGATTTGTGTTCGTTGATTTTGACGTGTTCTTAATTGATACTGATGAAATTTGAGATGTGTTTTGTGTGGTTTGTGTGGAAAAATGATTTGGTGTGAATTATAGACTGAATGTGAAAGTATGTTTGAGTTTGTTATGTGTGGAATTTGAAAACCATTAAGTTAAACGAGTATTAAGAATGAGGAATCTCTTAATTTCTCGTTTACTTAATGTGAGTTTGTGAAAATCGTTTAAGTTAAATGAGAATTAAGAATGGGGAATCTCTTAATGTCTCGTTTACTTAATGTTGTTTTGAAAATCGTTTAAGTTAACTGGGCGTTAAGAATGGGGAATCTCTTAATGTCTTAGTTACTTAATGTTGTTTGAAAATCGTTTAAGTTAACTGAGCGTTAAGAAAGGGGAATCTCTTAATGTCTTGGTTACTTAATGTTTGTTTTTGAAAATGGTTTCAGTGAAATGAGTATTAAGAATGGGGAATCTCTTAATGACTTGTTTACTGAATGTTTTGTTGTGGAAATCGTTTAAGTCAAAAGTATATTAAGAATGGGGAATCTCTTAATATGTCTGTTGCTTAATGTTTTGGTGTGAAAATCGGTTAAGTAAATGAGTATTAAAAATGGGGAATCTTTTGATATCTGCATTTACTTAACGCTTGTTGTGAATGGAGTTAGTGTATGCTCATGCATTTCATTTGGTAAATTGTGCTGACCCGTGATAGGTGGCACATCGGTAAACTGTACTGACCCGTAATAGGTGGTACGTTTACGATTTACTTTTTGGTAAGTTGTGCTGACCCGTGATAAGTGGCACCTAGGTAAGTAGTACTTTGGCCTGTGGTAGGCAGTACACTTACGACTTACGTTTTTTTTCTTTTGGTAAATCGTGCTGACCCGTGATAGGTGGCACCTCGGTAAACAGTACTGACCCGTGATACATGGTACGTTTATGATTTATACTTTTTAGTAAATCGTGCTGACCCGTGATAGGTGGCACCTCGGTAATTGGTACTTTGGCCTGCGATAGGCGGTACAATTATGATTTACGGCCCTTCGAGGAGGGTTTTGGTTTGGAATTCTGAGTCCATGCATTTTGGCATATACGCATTGCATTAGGGTGCTTGGCACACGAGTCGTGGTTGATTCCAATTATGATGGTGTTGATTTTGCTAAGTGTTATGTTTTGAAATTATGTGTAAGTGTGTTTGATTCAAATTAATGATTGTGATGATATTACTAAGTGTTATGTTTTGGAACAGATTGTGTGTAAGTGTGTTTGATTCAAGTTTATGATTGAGTGTTTGAATTTGAAAGGTCATTGTGATTGTGTTGATCTTACTAAGAGTTATGTTTTGGAATTGTGTGATAGCATGTTTGATTGCAAAACGATTTCGAAGCTCATAATGTCGTGGTGAATGTGTGGGAATTGCTAAGTGTTAAGATTTGGAGTTGTGTATGAATGTGATTAAGTTAGTTTATGTATTTTTGGAAGAATATGCAGGGAAATCGATTTGATGAGTTACAGGGACTTCTCTAATTTGACAAAATCGATTTGCCAATCGATTTTGTAATCTGTTTTTCAAAACCATTTAAGAAATCAATTTGGAAATCGATTTGGCCATAGCAAAACTGACTAAATCGATTTGGAAATCGATTGGCATTAACACAGGGGCTCAGTTATTCCTTCAATCGATTTCCCAATCAATTGGATTAAGCCCAGAGTTCAAATTTCACTAAAAACCTCCAGGAAATCGATTTGGAAATCGATTGGCTTAGTAGAAATTCTTATTTTGAGTTCGATAATTGATTGCTCAATTAATTTATCAATGTTTTGTTCAGTTGTGTATTACTTGATGGATTGAGAACTCTATTTGATTTCATTTACATTTGGCAAGCATTGTATGAACTTTTAGCATATGGAAAATCCTTTTAAGGTGCATGCTAAGTTGAAAAGGTATTTTGTGCATTTAAAAACTTAAATGTTATGTGTTAACTGTTAATTTCGGTTGGTGACCCTTTACAACTATTGTGGAAATCTGGGCTTTGCCCTCAGATGAGAGTCAAGATGATCCCATCGGTTCGTACCCTCCGGACGGGAATGTGGATGGGAGTGCTTGATTGGAGCTACGTTAGGAGAATCTCACGGGGCGCGTGCAGTTTACTCAAGGCGTATAGTTTTTGTTATGTATAGAATGATCAGACTAGGTTGTCACTCAGGACACATATGTCTTTCTTTTGGGCTTCCTTTATGTTAAGTTGAAAGGATGTACCTGTACTATTGTTGACATCAGGACATGCTTTGGATTTATATTTCGAAAAACTTTTCCGCTGCTTGTAAATTTTAATGACTTAATTATTTATCCAAAGATTTTACCTTATTTATTTCTCTGTTGTATTTTAATTTCTTTTGAAAAAAAAAATACACCCTCGCTTTGAAAAACGGGGTGTTATAGATCTAGGTGCTAGATCCTAAACATAATTCCTCTTGAATTCATTCAACTCCTCTTGCATTGCAAGAATCGATCCATCATCTGTCAATGCTTCATCAACAAAGGTAGGTTCAATTGATGAGAGTAAACCCAACAAAGTGGTATCTTTTAGGGATGATCTGATTCTCAAAGGATCACTTGGACTTCCAATGATTTGAGTTTAAGGATGAGATGACTTGTACTTCCATCCAGATCTTCCTTCAAACTTATCTTGATTGTTTCTGACTTGATCAAATTCATCATTTGAAGGTTTTTCATCTTCTTTTGATTTGTTTGTATCCTTTGATTTTCTAGGTTCTTCTGGTTTTGGTAAACCAGCACTATCATCATCTTGCTTTGACTTTTCAAGGTTAAGTTGTTTGTCATCAAATTTAACATGTATGGATTCTTCCACAATCGAAGTTACTCTATTAAACACTATAAGACTTAGATCTTTCCGAGTATCCAATGAAGGAACACTTTTGAGATCTATAATTAAATTTACTAAAGTTACCTTTAGTGTTCAACATATAACAAGTACAATCAAATTATTTATAGTAGGAGATATTAAGCTTTTCACCTTTCCATAATTTATATGGTGTTTTATTCAATATATACCTAATTAAGACTCTATTTTGAATATAACATGTAGTGTTAATTGCTTCAGCCCAAAAGTGTTTTGCAATGTTCATCTCATTAGCATGGTTCTGCCAAATTCTTAGAGTGGTCTATTCTTTTTTTTCTACAACTCCATTTTGTTGGGGTGTTCTAAGAGAGAAGGAGTTGTGAGAGATTATATTCTCATCACAAAATCTTTCAAAGAACTTGTTTTCAAATTCTCATCCATGATCGCTTCTAATATTTACAATCTTAAGACCCATTTCATTCATTACTTATTTGCAAAATGTGATGAACAATTTGTGGGATTCATTCTTACTTAAGAATTTTACCCAAGTCCACCTAGTCCAATCATCTACTATAACAAAGCCATATTTCTTTCCACTTAGAGATGTTGTTTTCACTAGCCCAAAAAGATCTATATGTAAGACCTCAAGGGGCTTTGAGGTAGAGATTCAGTTCTTAGGGGTAAATGAGTTCTTTGTTTGTTTTCCCATTTGACAAACATCACATATAATTTTAGTTTTGTAACTATGCTTAGGTAGACCTATAACTAGTTGAAGTTTATTCAATTTTGAAATTGATCTAAGGTTTTCATGACCTAATCTTTTGTGTCAAATTAGTTTCTCTTTATTTACTGGCATAAGACATTTAACCACTTGTTTTTCTAGACTAAACAAATTTATCTTATAAATGTTGTTTTGTCTCTGACCTTTAAAGAGTATAGTTTCATCCTTTTGACTAATTGCCTTGCATGTTTTTTTTATTAAATATAATATTATAATGATTATAAATTTAATGACAAATACTTAATAAATTATGTTTAAGACCATTAACAAACACAAAATCTTTAATAGATGGGGAAGAACCATCCCAATAGTACCTTGACCAATGATTTGGCATTTTTTCTTTCCTCGAAAAACCATTGTGCCTTATTTGCTCAACGTTAGTTCTTAGAACATAGAAATTTCTAATTGTTGGAAAACTATGACTTCTTTTATGATTAATAACAAGAGAATTAAGATCAACTCCAACTAGTTAGACATAATTCCCATATCTATCATGCAACAATCATACAATTTACACACACAGCGGAAACTTAAAATCACATACAAGATTATTCAAGGAGCATACAAGAATAAGCAATTAAACAATGTTGAATATTAAAGAGAAGGGATAGGAAAGATTGCACCAAGATTTATCCTGGTTCAGCCGTTGATCCAACGACCAACATCCAGTCCTGAAATCATAATCATGATTCCAGCCTTTTTCACTATAGAATGAATTCGAGTACTTTTACAGATTTTCCAGTCTTCTACACGACCTATCAATCTAACTCCCTTCACTTCTATCTTGTCACCCCTTTGATCCTTGTAGTTTATCCCCAAACTCACACAAGATCAAAGTAGACTTCCTCTTGATGATGCCACACCAACAAGGATAGCCACCAGTTTCTAAACTGGATTTGTTACAGCACCAATTACAAAGAATTGTCTTTTACACGAACAAAGAAAAGTAGTATCAAGAAATGTGTTCAATCACTCTAGCATCACACAAAAGATTTGATTTGCCAATCAATATTTTTGTGTGTTAGGAAACTTTTCTTTCAAAGTATTTTCAGAGATATGCAAGATTGAGAGCAAGAGATTCTGAAAAGATGTGATAAGTTTTTATGCAAGAGTTGTACAAGTTGTTCCAAAAGTTCTCTTTAAAAAGATTTGAAGCATCATATATATATTCAAGGAAAACACCAGGACAATCGATTGCCCAATCGAGTCTGTAAGGATACAATCCATTGCTGCATCAAGTGTCGTATTTTCTGTGTTTCTGGAAACTTGAATTATATAAGCTTCACTTGATTGGTCAATCGATTGATTCAGTTTCTGAATCAGACCTGATGCTCTAATTTTCTTTCAATCGAGTGAGCAATCGAGTTGGCCAAAACTGGGTGCTCACTGTGACTTGAAAAATAGCATCACTCGATTGGTCAATCAAGTGTCGTGATCAAAGTGATTCAGACCTGATGCTATAATTTCCTTTCAATCGAGTGAGCAATCGAGTTGTTCAAAACTGGGTGCTCACTGTGACTTGAAATATAGCATCAATCGATGTGTGAATCGAGTATCGTGGTCAAAGTGACTCAGATACTGCAAACAATCAAGTTGCCAATCGAGTGGACAATCGAGTGGTCAATCGAGTGGGCACACACTGAGTGCTCTCTATAACTTAAACTTCAGCGTCAATCGAATTGTCAATCTATTGTGCAATCGACTTGACAATCGAGTGATCTTGTTACAGACCTCAGTTGTTTATGACAGTTTATGTGCCATTCGATTGATGACCCATTCAATCGATTGTTCAATCGAGTTTTTCAGAGTTAAGTTTCATAACACATGAATGAATGACAAAAGTTTATTGGCAATGTCTTATGTGAGACTCTAGTGATTGTTTACTTAACTTGATACCTAGACACCTAATACCACTATACAAAATTGCATCTTCCTCAAGTGTATCCTCCAGCTTTGGTTGATTCCTTCAGTTGCAAACTATTGTTCCATGTGTGTGGTGTCTTCATGTTTGCCTGAAATGTTTCTTGATTCAAAACATTAGATAAAGCAAATATTTCATGTGCACTTGTATGTTTGGGACTTAAATCAAAAACTAGATCAGGGAAGCTTATGGCTTACACTAATGACAAGTGTCACGAGCATCTACTGTTCATGTACCATGATTGGTGTTTTAACTTGATTGTTGAGGACGTCTGCAACATAAACAATTTTGTTCTTAGGTACACAAATTTTGCTTGGTTGTTAGTCTTGAAAGGTTTCTTGTTTTTCCTTGTATTTAACATGGGACAAGATAATTTGGAGTGATGTTTCTTAAAGCAAACAATACACAAGATATTAGAGGGAATATGTTTAGATTCACTTATAGTTCCTTCAAATCCTAGACCTCTTTTAACATTTCTACTAACTTCATAAATTATAGAAGCATGCTTGCTTCTTTCTATACCATTAGCAAGAAAATCTTGAAATACATTTTCATGCATATTAGAGTTATATGTGGTATTTTCAAATGATGTTGAACTATAATTACTTTTTAAAGTTTTCAGAGTTGCATTTACTGTTTTATCTACAATATTTTGATTCTTTAAAATATTAATTTCTTCAGTTAAGTTTGTATTTTCTTTCCTAATTGTTTCTAGTTTTAAAGACAAATTATGATTCTTGTTCAAGAAGTCATTTATAATAGTAATTAAATCAGACAGAGTTAAGTTAGAAAATGCCTTAATTTCTTCATTAGTTGATTCGCTTCCAGTGTCATAATCTGTGTTGGATCTAGATGTAGAGTTGGTATGAGCCATCAAACCCAAATCTATGTGTTCTTCATCGTTAGAGGATTCATCAAAATCATCCCATGTAACCATCAAACTCTTCTTTTTGGGCCTGAAATGTTTCCTCTGGTGTATCCCTTTCTCCATATTTGGACATTCTAACTTGATATGTCTAGGTTCATTGCATCCATAGAAGATGATGTTTTTCTTGTTAGATTTATCATTTTTTTCCTATATTGGACTATTGGGAATATCTATGACAAATTTTCTTCTTTCTATTGTGCCACATCTTTTGATTTTTTCTAGATATGAATGTTAGTTCCTCTTTCTCTGAGTCTATATTTTGATCCTCTAAAGCATCATCCTCTAATTCTGTTGTTGCCTTCAGAACTTTATTTTGCTTGGATTTCAAGCCAAGTTTGATTGCATCTTCTTGGGCTCATCCTTTGCAAGTGCAGTTTCATGTGATTTGACAAAGTTGATTAAATCTTTTAGCTTATGAGTATTCAAATCATTTGCTTCGTGAATGGAAGTGATCTTAGGTGTTCGCTTGCTTGGCAGACTTCTTCTTCTTCCATCTTAAACAACTCTTACTTTTTGACTAGAAGGTTGACATTTGCTTCTTGAACTTGCTTATTTCCTTCATAGGTAATAAGACTATCATAAATACTCTTTGTTGTCTCCTTGTTGGTGCACTTGTCAAACTCCTTGAAAGTGATTACATTTATCATGAATGTTCTTGACTTATAATGCATTTGGTACATCTTTTTCTGATCAACATTCGTCTATTTCCTTGGAATCTCAATACCATTAGTATTCTTTGGAGCAGTATAACCATCTTCCACTAAGTCCCAAAGTTCAGGATCTTGTGAAATAAAGAAACTTCTCAACATATTCTTCTAGTACTCAAAATGTTCTCCATCAAACAAAGGTAGTTTATTGATGTTTCCTCCAACAACTTCTTCACTAAATCTAGACATGTTGAACCCTTGGATCTTTTCATAAACATTGTAAAGTGCTCAACCTTGAGACCAAGCTCTAATAGTAATTGAAGGTGCAAACATGAGAAAATGGGTTGAATTGGATTTGACTAAGTTGATAACTTTTTCATTATTTGATTAAATTGGTTCAAACTTGATGATTTACTTGGAGTAGAAGCAATAACAAGACTAAGGAATGCATAAATAAAGTGAAACAAATAATTTATCATGGTTCACTTATAACTTTTCTACATCTAGTCATTTCACTTAGTCGGATTTAATCCATTCATGACTCAATGACTTGAATTACAACACACTTGACCCTCCAAGCTAGTCTTTTCAAACATCATCACAGCCTAGACTTTTGAGAAACACATAAACCTTGACTCTACCAGTCAAGTCTTTTTCATACAATCTAACAACCCCTGAATGTTGAAGGCACACTAACACCACTATCAATTTTGAATACAAAGATTTAAAATTTGAGTAGTTGCTTCTAACAAACTAATTATAATAATTATAATAATTATAATAATTACTATCTCTCTTTGAATTCTAAGATGAATTTGGAATTTTGAGCTTTAGTTCTTCTATTATTTTTGGATTTTTCGATGATTTTCTTCTTCAGCCTTGAGTATCTATTTATAGATAAAATTAGGGCTTCAATTTAATCATCGTTTAATTATGAATTGTATCTTCATTCCTAGCTTGGTCAACAATGATCTTATTCAAAAATAATTCTAAACAATATATTTTTTATAATATTTTTTAGCCATTTCTTTATTTCTGAATCCAATATGAGCAATTCTTCTAGATTGATTATGTTTGTATTTAGGTTAGATTAAGTTTGCGAATTCTTTTGATTGATTTTGTTCGTATTTTGTTGTCAAAATCTGAATTATCTCTTTGCAAATAATAAATGTATCTTCTTTTAAGTTTTTCTTCTTGTAAATAATTCTTGATTGTATCTTCTTGTGATAAATCTATATCAAATCTTCTTGTAAATAAATCATATCTTCTTCAAATCTAGATCATATCTTCTATTCAACTTGACCAAAGATTTTCTTCAATTCATATCTTTGTCAAATCTTGACCATATATTTTTTTCAACTTGGTCAAAAATTTTCTTCAATTATAAATTTGAATCGAATCTTATTTTAGATTGTCTTCAAAAATATTATCTTCTTTCATACTATGTGAAGTCAAATAAATTATTCTCATAAAATACTTTTGTTAACATCAAAACTCTAAGTATAAAACTAACTTTGTTCCAATAGTAAGTTGATCTATTGTAAACGAACTCAAGTTGCATTATGGACTGAAAGTCGTTTGACACTAATATTAATGATGATGTCATTTTTATTTGATGTACTGACACATTATCATGTAGACTCTTTAGTCCGTTTTAAAAGAGGTGACTTCTCTACTTGCAATAACTCGAAGTAGTTCGATCTATATGTCAGAGTTAGTTGGTGATTAGTTGACATTGCACCTTATGTGTTGCATCAGTAGAGTCATTACGATAAATGTTATATGTGTTTGATTATAAGTTAATCGAATTAAACACTAATAATGATTGATAATATATAAAAAAAAAATTAAAAATGTTTTAATCCCTATTTTTTAGTTTTAATATCCGTAAATATTTAGTGTTTAAATTTAGTACTCGGAAAATTAGAAACTATTATATTTAATTCTTGACGTCAATTTTTATTATAAAAATGCTGACGTGCCAAACAGAGTTATAGGTAGCATATTTGAGTTTGAATTTTTTAATCACATAACATTAATTACTCATTTGTTGACATGTTCAATTACGAAGAAAAAAAAAATTAATAATAGCATAGACCGATTGAAATCCGGATTTGTCAAATATTTTCTTTCATTAGCATATTTTTTATTTTCCTTCACCTTGTTCATATCCCCCTCCATTGTAATTGGTGAAGGCAAATAAAAAACAGTAGCCACCATTTTCTCTTCTTCCCCTTCTCATGAGACTTCTCATTTACGTCTCTCATCTAGATCCGAATTAATGAGGCTTCCCCTTCTTTGCCTCTTTAATTTGATGTCATTCACCACAATCGATCTCACCCCCACTCTCATCCCCATCCTCTCTCTCCATCAAACACAACAACTTTGATTGAGTTGGAAATGATACATAGCCTACAAATTTATGAGGAAAAATTTAACGATCGGGGAAGAGATACACATATAGAGAAAGTGATTGAGGAACAATCAAATGAGTTTGTTTTGAAACTTCAAAGATCTGAGTCTGTAATGGAAGAGATAAAAGTGGGTTTTGCTGCAACTTAGAGGGCAGAAGAGGAACTAATGGAGAAGGAGGAAGAGATAATGGAGTTTTCTGATATTGATAGTTGGGCACTAATGGAGAAGGAGGAAGAAGATTTATCATTTTGAACGAAGAAGATTTCTAGAGATAGAATAACAGGATCAACAATATTTAATTTCAAATTTTTTTAATTAATTAATTTATTAAATATGTCAATAAAAGAGTTATTAATGCCATATAATTAAAAGAATGCCAACTCAAATATGTCAACTATGAGTCTGTTTGCCATATCAAAATTTTTGTAACAGAAGATGACGCCAATGAGTAAGTATGATAGTTATTAATTTTACGAGGAGTGAATTTAAACAAAAATATTGGCATGAATTAAAACTAAAAAATACTATATTTGTAGGGGTTAAATCTATATTTAAACTTCAAATATATATTTAAACTATAAAAAAATATTATACGTTGTTCAGAGGTTTGTTATGATCAGTCTATATGTTTTTTATACTTGTATTGTGATTCTTAGTGTCTACACCAACATTTTAGATGTATTATAGTGTACGGATTTTCTTGAAGTTATCACAATATAACCTCACAGGTTACATGGTATTTTTATTATTAGAAATTTTAGTAAAATTTATCTCATATTCTTTACAAGTTGTATATGTTGGGTGTATGACCTCTGTTTGACAGAAAAATATGCAGAATAATGTCTATTCTAACAATATGCACAACAGTTTAATAAATTCTAAATTTACTAAACACAAGATTAAACAAGGTCCCTAATAATCAATCCTAGTTAATATCAAACAATATCAATGATTGATCATATGGAGAAATGCATCAGAAACAATTATTATTCAAGATGTTGATTATCATGCACTCATGTTAAGACAATTAATCATGCAAAGTCACTTAACACAGAATCTTTATCATGCACTCAATCAATATCAAAAACATAATAATTGCAGAAATTTAAACGAGATAAGGGAAAGAAAAGTGTACGCAGATTTTTATACTGGTTCAACCGCCTCGTGACGGCCTACATCCAGTCCTAAGATCGAACTTGATCTTAGTCTTTCAATAGAACTTCTTAGAATCAGTTTACAGATTTTACACAGCGCCTCGCCTCAATCTTAAACTATTCTCCCTGTTCTATCTTTCCCTTCCCTGAATTCCCGAGTTTAAATCCCATAAACTCTACCAAGAATCCAGTCAAGTGTCTTCTTGTTGACAACCCTCAACCCAGAAGAACACCACCTGTAAGAACTAGATTTTCTCAACGTAGTTTGGTTATAGAAATGATTTACAGAAATTAAAATAGATCAATTTTACAAAGTTCTTGATCTTCCTTCTTCTCAAAGCAATCTTTCTCAATTCAGTCTTTTTCAATCCTTATTGATCACAAATGTAGATTGTTTATGGCTGAAAAAGATGTTCAAAGTAATATCAGTGTGAGAAAGAGTTAGTGGTATATTGCATATGTGTTTTCTATGGTTCTGATTGTTATCATCATGTTATTGTATGTTATGAGAAGAAGAGTAAGAAAACAGTTTATATAGTTTCAGGAAAAACAACACATGAATCGATTTGACCAATCAATTCATTAAAGTTATAAAGTATATTAATCGATTTATCCAATCGATTTCGCGAATCTTGTTTTTCTTGAATCTTGAAACTGCATATACTAATCGATTTAACTAATCGATTATTTTAAATGAGTTCTTCAGACTTAGATGAATGTTCATATCTGAATCGATGTGCATAATCGACTTGGGGTGTTTTGTTCCAACAACGAGATCAAAACAATCGATGTACTCAATCGATTCAAATATTTACATAGTCCTAAGTCATCTCTGTTTCTAAAACTTTTTGTACCAATCGCTTTAGTCAATCGATTTCACTGGTTCCAGGGACACAATGATTTTCATAAATCGATTTGCCTAACCGATTTAACAAGTTACAGAGAGTTGGCTTAAATCAACGTAATCGATGTTTCTAATCGACTATGGACTTAAGTCTGAAGCACATTTCATCAGTTGGTTCATTCAATCGATTTACCAAGTCGATTGATGCCAAACTTATTTCAAAAGAAGTATATTAGTAGATTGTGCTAATCGGTTGTGTATGTTCCAGACCAATATTATTTTGAAACTTATTTTAGTAAATCGATTTGCCTAACCGATTTATTAATCAATGGTTTGGCTATGTGACATTCACAATCGATTGTGTCAATCGACTTTAACAATCCAAATATCCTTGTGATTGGAATAATCGATGTGCCACATCGATTAGGCCCTAAATCAGCATGCTACTTGTAACACCCCAATTTTTAACAGCGCGAGTGTATTTTTTTTTATAAAAAAATAAAACAAAGAAAATTCTTTTGGATAAATATTTAAGTCGTAACATAACAACAAAGTCAACAAATATTTACAAGCAGCGGAATAGTTTTTGAAATAAAAATCCAAAGTATTCAAACATCAAAATACACCGGGGCTATGAGGCCTATCAGACATAGCTCATACCCCTGGGGTATTCTTGGTAGACCTATACAAAAGCACTGCCCCAAGAATTTTAACTCTCCCCCACGTCACATCAAAAAGTGGTACATGGGCCCATCAAAAGAAAAGACATCAAATAGTTTAAGCATGGATACAATCTTCCAAAATGAAATAAATACAATCACAAAAGAAAGACATCTAGTCCTTATACAACCACCTAATCTGATCATGCTACAAAAACTACACAACCCGGGTGATCTCCACGCGCCCCGCAAGATCCTCCTGACATAGCTTCGGTCAAGTATGACTAACTACTTTCTCATCTCCAGGGTACTAACCGATAAGATGATCTTGTTTCTCATATGAGGGTAAAACCCAGATTTCCACAATAATTGTAAAGGTCACCAACCGAAATTAACAAATATCATATAGCAAAATTCTTATATTTTCAAATGCTCAAAAGAACCTTTCGCCTTAGCATACTCCTCGAAAGGGTTTTCATATGTCCAAAAATGCATAAACAATGTTGAAAAATGAAGTTTTAACAAACAGCACTATCATAGCCAAATACAACAGAAAAAAATGCAGATTTTCAGTTCTAAAATAGCTCCGAATCAATCAACACTTCGAATATTCATTAACTCAATTATGAACACATAATTACATCAAAACTTAATCAACCCAACCTCACACCTCAAAGCAATTATGACAAATCACAACAACAATCAAATATGTATATACAATCATCATAGTATAACAAACATAACTCGCATGTCAAACATAACTCGCACGATTTTCTAGATTGCAATCGCTCACAGATCAGCACATTCTAGAGTGCAATCTCTCACAAATCAGCACGACGCGACAATCCCCGCAAAGATAAGATGAACCAACAATTCACATGGCATCATCCCGTGGCCCATCACGGTCACCACTATCACCATGGCCCCATCGTGGTCACCATGTACTATGAAATGCATGAGCATACTCTAACTCTTTTCACCATAATCGTTAAGTAAATACAGCTATTAAAAGATTCCCCATTTTTAATACTCATTTAACACTAATGATTTTTCAAACACAACACAGAGCATACTCAAACATATTTATTCACACCAATTAAAATTTCCACAACCACACATAAATCACATCTCCAAAAATTCATAATAATCGTTACGAACACATAAATCACACCAACCGTAAATCACCACAACCCACACCTCAAACACACATCAAAAATTCATAATATCAATTATGAACACATAATCAAATTAAATTTAATTCTCCCCAAATTCAACATAAATCACCCATATTAATCTCCAAAATTTTCAAACATTAATCACCACAACAAAATTAATATATCAGAGTTCTCCCCACCGCTAACTCGGTGCCAACAGTCTCGATTCATTTTCGAGACTCAAGGAGCTAACTACATAAACATGAATATTTATAACAATTTGTTCACAATAAAACTAATCCACACACAACAAAATTCCTAAAATTAAATCTCTCTCACACACCAAACTTTTAAAATCAAATAATCTACATTATTTACTTAAAACTAAATAAAATAAATATTGTCCAAATTTTACATTCACATACTCGACTATTAAAGCGCCGAAATATTTGAGTTAATAAAATACTATAAATTTTTTTTCTTCCTTTTTCAACTCAATCAAAGAGTAATTAAAAGAGTAACATTTTAAACTCTAACCATTTTTAATTTCAATTTGTCTTTTTGCTCAAACTCTTTAACTTAGTTAAAATTTGAACTTTTTTACGAATTTAACAACGCTAATTTTTTTGTAAAATTTCAATTTAAGTTCAAACTCATTTATTTGAAAATAACTCATTTCGTAACTTAAACTCATCAAATTTAATTATCACCAATTCACACCGACAACAATCAATTCAATTCCACAACACACATATAACACCTCAATTAAATTTCAACAATTCAAACATAACTCACCCAATTTTAAAACTCCACATTTTTACACATAAACCACCAAATTTCATCAATTCATTTTCTACAAAATCCACAAATAAATCACATCTCCAAAAATTCATAATAATAATTATGAACATATAAATCACACTAAACTTGAATCACCACAAACCACACCTCTAATTTAAATTCCACTAAATTACAGATAATCACATTAAATTAATTTTTCACAAAATCACACCTCAAATACATCAAATTTCTGTTCCACAAAATTACAAATAATGTCCTAAATGCAAACTAAAAGTTTAGAAGGAGCCCTTACCTTAACGGTAGCTTTAACAAGCGATTACGGCACCGCGATTAATTCTGGTAAAATTTAAGTTCGTGACGTCGCTTCTAAAGTTGGCTCACTAGCACCGTAGCGTGGAGATGAGCAACTTTCCCTTCTGTCACTTCTCAAATGGAAGCTTAGATCTAGTAGATTAATGGAGGTTTATATTTTGCGATTTTATTTTATTTTTTTTCGTTTTTGAAATCACCAACAGTATTTTGCTTTTGCTAGGAAAGAAATGGAGTGAAGGAAGCTGAAAGAGGAACCCACTGAAGTAGAAGTATGGAGCGCTGCCTTTCCAATTACAAAGTTGGTTTCCTTTTTTTTTTTTTATAATAAAAAAAAAAATAGAAAGAAGGCAGGGAATGGAACGAAGAATCTGAGAGAGGAAAGTGAAAAAATCCTCCTCGGAAGGTTTCACGGGAATGCTTACTTTCTTTCTTCCTTTCTTATATATATTTATATATATATATATATATTAAAATAATAATATATTATAATAATAATAATAATAAATATCTAAACAAATATCTAGATATTTTTATAAAAATCATTATTACGTCGGTCACTTCAAATCACATCACAAATTATTTTTTTCAGAAAAATATCTACTATCGCTGCAATTCAATCGACAGATAAATTTTTCTGAAAAATGCTGCATCTCAGAAATTTTTTTTCTTCGACAAATATTCATCGTAATTAAATAAAATTATTCATCGACGAATAATTTTAATCGGGTCTCTAAAAAGATTTTTTTTTTTTGGCATTTAACTCAAAATGCCATAAAATTGGCTAAAATGTATCAGAAATTCAGCACAAAATTTCCCAAAATTTATAAATTAAAATTTAAAATTAAGGGTCTTACACTACTGACCTGCGCAATTATTTTCACTAAAATGACTAATCGATGTGTCTAATCGATTTTAGGCAATCAGTTTAGACTTGTGATAAGAACAATCGATTTGCCAAATCGATTAGGCCACAAATTAGCATGCCACTGACTTGCGCAATTATTTTTAATAAAATTGTCAATCGATTTGCCTAATCGGCTGTTCGCTCACTAAATTCACATTTACATATAACCCTGTTACAAAATCGATTTTACTAATCGATTTGCTTATGAATCTTCAAGCTTTTGTTGATTTTTTGAGTTCCAAGCAATTTTCTCAAGTTTGTAGGGTTGAGTTGTTGTTCATGAAATTTTTCTCAGTTCACAATGTCAGATTTATTTCATGAAGTATGTTTGTCAATAATATCAAAAACGTACATATGTCTAACAATATGATATTTTTAAAATACATAAAAAAAATTTAAATTTTTATTATTATATATGTTCTTTTTACAAATTGTACGATATTTTAAAAATGAATAAAAATTTTGAATTTTCATTAATTTTTATTATTATATATATTTTTTTTTTACAATTTTTGATAAATAAATATCACAATTTAAAATCAAAACTCGATTTATGCATATATCGATGAATCATTGAGTCCATATATGATTTGGTTGTGTGTGCTACTTGGTTAATTTAGAATTGTACAAATGCTAAATGAATTTTTTTATGATGTGTTAAATGTTTATTTAAATGTTATGTGTCTATGTGTTGATTGTTTTTTTTACTATCTGTTAATTATCTTTTGTGTA
>JBBPBT010000881.1:1560999-1596804 GCA_037974875.1 Cicer bijugum | reverse complement strand
TTTTTGAATATGTGTGTAATTAATATTTATTTCAATTATCAGATTTAAATAATATAATTATATGTAAGTTAAATTATATATATATATATATTATTTGTTGAATATTATTTTAATGATATTAAAATATAAATATGTAAATATATTTTAAATTTATCAAAATAATTATAATTGTATATATGTTATGTGATTTTAATAAAATAAAAATGTAATGACATGATGTTGAATTTTTATTTTAATTGTATTAAAATATTTTTTGATTTATTAATTGTTAATTAATTAATTATTATTATTATTATAAGAGATTGTCATTGATAGATGAAGAAAATTAACTATTTTAATAATTTATTGAGACAGTTAAAAATAATAATAATAAATTATAGATTTAATTGCAGTTTAAGTCCTCCTATTGTAGCTGAATCACGAAAGTTGTCTCTCATTTTGTTTTTTCAAGTTTTGGTCCCCAAACACAATTTTAGTCGAAAATTTGATGAAATTTCATTTTTTAAAGTCGTATTACACTATTTATGATGATATATTTCAGGTCCAATTGTTACAAATGAGATCTTGAGGTATTGTGTGACTTAAATAAATATAAAAAAAAGTGAAATTTCATGAAATTTTGAACTAAAATTGTGCTTGGGGACCAAAACTGGAGAGAAACAAAATAGGGGGACTATTTTTGCGATTCAGCTAAAATAGGGGGACAAAAACTGTAATTAAGCCTAAATTATATAGAAGTTAAAACCAAAATTTATATATTTTATAAAACTTATAAATAATTTCATATTTTACAAAAATTAAATTTTATTTTACCAACTAAAATCAAATTTATATAAAATTAATCAAATATTTAAATATAGTAATTAATTTATGAGTTATTTATTACAAAATTTTAATGAGTTAATGTCTCTTTTACACACACGAAACCCTTAAAAATTGATATCCAATCCAAAGACTAAGACGAGAGTGGTAAATTCTATGGAAGATGTTTCAATCATCTACTCCACACTTTAACCTCCCACTCTCTATCACACATTAAATTATATTTGTGTCATTTTGTTACTATTTATAACTCTTTTAAAAAAATTTAACACTTATTTTTTCATTCCCTTTTTTGAAACTCTACAAAATTCTCTTTTATATTTGAAAGTATCAAAATATTCAAAATAGAAAACTAAATATCATTTGAAAATTTAAAATGAAGTTGTTTTCAGAAATTGTTGAAACTTTCGAATGTTTTGAAATTTTCGAAATGAAAATTTTTCAGATTGTTCAAAATTTTGAAGTTATGAGACTTTCGAATTGAAGTTTTTTCAGAAATTGTTGAAAATTTTGAACTTTTTTAAAATTTTTGAATATTTTAGAAAATTTCGAAATAAAAGTTTCAAACTTTTGAACATTTAGAAATTTTAAAATGTAAATTTTTAAATTTTTCAAATTTTCGAAGATTTCGAAATAGAACATTCACAAAAATTTTAAAACTTTAGAATTGTTAAAAACCTTCAAAATTAACAATTTACTAAAAGTTTGACCTTGATGTGAGAGTTTTTAATTCTTGATATAAGTTTCCACTTATATATTCTTCTTAAATTTTTTATTTTTTTTAATTAGCAAACTTTTTATTTCAATGTTTCAAAAATTTTAAAAAAAATTAAATTTTAAAAAACTTATTTCAAAATTATAATGTTGTGCTAAAAGTTTAAAAATAATTATTTAAAAAATTATAAAACTTTTTGAACAGTAGAATAATTTCTGCAAAGTTTCGAACCAAGGAGTGGAGAAATAAATGCTAATTTTTTTTTAAATAATAAAAAATGATAAAAATGTAATTTAAAATGAGATGAAGTGGGAGGTTAAAGTGTTAGAGATGGTAGAAACCTTTCCGTGGAATATAGGCTAAACCTGTCTTTTGACTAACTCTTGGCCGCTATTACGTGTCCTGTCCTAGAAATATCCACTCTTTCACTCTCCCTCTCTTCTTTCTGTCTTGGGAAACAAGAAAAACGCTCTTTTCTTTCGAGGAATAAGGACCCATTGGATTGCGCGCTCAACAAATCTCAACCCTCCACACTTTCAATCTGACGCTTCTCTCTCTCTCTCTCTCTCTCTCTGTACGCAAAACACAACTTTCTCTCTTTCTATTTTCCTTTCCTCTCTCTCATCAGCGGTTTTTTTTTAATCATAAACCCTAGCTAGCCGAAACACTGAAACATACTCTCTCCTCTCATCTCAGCGCGCGCTCTTTTCCCTTTCTCTCTCCGATCTCACTCTTTCCGCTTTATTACTGCCGATTTATTTATCGTCTCTGTTTTCATTTCAGGTTCGATTTGTTACAATTTTTTTTTCTCGGTTTATCCGATTTCTCGTTTCATTTTCTTATAATTTTTTTAAATAGGACGCGATCGTCGTTCGATTTTCTTCAAGTTCCGATGGCTCTTGATTCTATGTAAGAAACAGAATAAATCCGGTTCGATTCCGGTTTTATTCGTGCTTGGTTTTTGTTCTTCTGAAAAAAGAACCGTACGGCAATGCCGGCGGTAGGAATGAGGCGGTCCACTAGGGTTTTCGGAGTGGTTATGAAGGGATCCGACTCGGGTCGGGTTCTCCGGTCGGGTCGAAGGTTATTGCCTGAACAATCAGTCGAGGCAAAGACAAAAAGAGGAAACGAAGGAGAAGATTGGTCACCTCCACCTAAGAATAATAGTAAAAAAAGTGTCGTTTTGGCAGAAACGACACCCGATATAGAGCGGAAAAGGGGTCGTGACAGCGACGGAGTCGACAGACTGTACGGTATTGTGTATAGGAGAAAACGGAGAAGGACTGTTAGTGCTTCAAGTTTGGTACTTTCTAGAAGGAAAGTTAAGGAAGTTGTTGACCGCAGCGTGTTTTCTGTTGTTGTGACACCGTGTGCTGGAAAGAGTGGTCGATTTTCGTCTTTGTTGGTTTCGGTCTTGAGGTACATGATGACGGTCACAGTTAAATTACCTGAGCTTTTGGCTTTTTTTCTCTCTGAACCAATTCACGCTGCTTTTGCATCACAGGGTGTTCAGTTTCTGCAGGTATATTGCTGCTTTGCATGCTGTTATCTATTTATGTTTAATATACTGGATTTATTTAATTGATTTTACCTAGTGTGTGTCTGTTTCTACCGTGCCAAAAATTGATTTTGAGACAAATACTAGCGCTTCAAAATAGAATCAATTGTAGATTCAAAAATGAATTCTAATATAGAACCTCAGACATAACAAAATCAATTGAAAGTTTTCAGAATATCTAAACATTGAATTATTGTTACTGTGTAAGAAATGCTTGAGAGAAAAAATACAGTGTCACTGTTGCTTGCTTTTTTCTCTGTTTTTATTTTTCTCCATGTTCTTATGCTACATATGTTTTTTGACCAACATGCAGGGTTCTCCTCCTGCCAAAATTGGGATCTTCCGCTTTTTTGAGATAACACAGTTCATTCCATTGTTCTCTGTTGACTTTTCTGCTGTTCCAGATTATTTTGAGTATCTGCATTCTGCAATGCTTTTAGATTTTCGCATTAGGTCATTTTTTGTTGTAAACAGTCCAATAAATGCACATAGTGATGATGAGGATAAAACCGATTTCCTAGAATACAAGGACAAACTGCAGATTTCGTGTGATGCCTTTGAAAGAGAACCTTCTGAGAGTGGAACTGTTATCAATGGTGTTATTGAAATCAATGACAGTTTATCCTTACCTTCCTCTGCCAAGGGTGCCAGGGTAGCTGGTGGTCGAAATGGACAGTTTAGAAGTATGAACTCTAGAGGCATTCAGAAGAGGAGGAGTTCGCTCAGGAAAAGGAAACCTCAGAGTCCTTTAACAATGACATTACGCCGAAGTAATAGAGCTGTTGCTTCGGAGTTAGTGGGTGGTAGGAAACTTAATATTCAGCTGGCTGGTATAACCTCTAGCAAGAGACATAGAAGTTTGTACCCTGGAAACACTGCTGGAAGCTTGAAAGAAGCAAGTTCTACCGTAGTGGATTCAACACAAACTGTAGCAGATTCTTCTCTCTGTTCTGCAAACATATTGGTTACAGAGTCAGACCGGTGTCACAGGGAAGATGGTGCAATTGTCACTTTAGAGACGTCTGCTTCAAGAGAATGGCTTCTAACTGTAAAGAGAGATGGATTGGTAAAATGCACTTTCAAAGCAGAAAAAGTGATGCGACCTTGCTCTTCGAGCCGGTTCACCCATGCAGTGATGTTTTCATTGGATAATGGTTGGAAACTGGAGTTTGCCAATCGCCAGGACTGGATTCTATTTAAAGACCTTTATAAGCAGTGTTCTGAGCGAAATATACCTGGTCATGTTGCTAGATTTATTCCAGTGCCAGGTGTGCATGAGCACAAGGTCTCTTCCTATGCTGAAAAGGATGATGTTCCCTTTCAGAGACCAGCTACATATATATCTGTACATGGTGATGAGATAACTAGAGCAATGGCAAGGAGAACTGCAAATTATGACATGGATTCTGAAGATGAGGAATGGCTGAGCAAGCTCAATAATGAGTTTCAAGAACAACTTTCAGAGGATAATTTTGAATTAATCATTGATGCTTTTGAGAAGGTTTATTATTGTAATCCAGATGATTCCTTTGATGTAAAATCTGTGGCTAGTAGTTGTCATGATCTCGGCAGCAAAGAAGTTGTGGAAGCTGTATATATCTATTGGATGAGAAAACGGAAGCAAAAACGTTCTTTGCTAATTAGGGTTTTCCAGGTAAATTTTCCGTCGTGTTCTAGTTATAAAGTGCTCCTGAAGCGTGTTAATTTATGTTTTATCTATAAAATGTTTTTCTCCCTTCTCAAGTCCCAGGACAAAACTTCTTCGTTGTCTTTCCATGTCAGTGTGAAACTACAGAAGAATTACTGATTTAGGACCCATGGTAGGGTTTTCCAAATATTTCTTCGTCTTAGCCTTTGTTTTTGCTAATATGGGTTTGAGTCCACTTTAAATATGCATCTTATAGTTCCTTGCTTCTTATGTCAGTGCCACTTTTATTCAGTCTTGCTTGTTGGCAAATAGGCTGTTAATCATTAAATTATTTGGTAGAACTATGGGTTTTGCATTCATCTCTAAACAGAATGAGGAATGGAATTCCTATACACCCGAAATAAGTGTTTCAAGCCATTCTGGTTAATAGATTTTTGAGTTGGTTTGAATGTCTTGGCTATAACTGATACTATACTATAGCAGTCACGACGCCAGAAAAAAAAATGAAATTTATATGGTTTGACGGGGCTTGTATCAAATGACTAGTATGGTTGATACTCATGCCTGTATCCTATACCTCGAATACATCAAGATATCTTTCTCAATCTTAGTTTTGGCAAAATAAATAATACTGGGGTGACAACGTTGATGTACTGTACTGATCCCTATTATCTTGTTGACATGGTTGTTTGTATCAGAATCATCAATCAAAAAGGGCACCACTTATTCCGAAGCCTTTGCTGCGCAAGAAGAGGTCGTTTAAAAGACAGCCAAGTCAGTTTGGTAGAGGCAATCAACCAAGTGTTTTGAGAGGTAATTTTATACTTTTTGTCTTCAACCAGATTGAGTGATGATTCCACATACGTTGGCCATTAATTTGGTTGGTGATAGTGTTAAATTTGATGTATTTGTTTTTTCTCTATCCTTTTGGGTATGTGTTAGATGAAAGGTCTTTATTTTTTTGCTCATCTTGCCATTAAAATACTAGAATATTACCAGTTTGTCCTAATAGGTCCATGTTTTGAATTAAATGTTCAGGCATTTTCCCTTGCTTTTTTAGTCACATCATTTCCTATGAAGTTTATTCAATGTCTTGTAATCGCATGTGTATATTCTTCAGATACCAACTTCTTTATTTAGCATGTCATAACTTGCTATGAGGTCTACAAATATCTTGATGTTCAGGAGTATTAAGTTTTAGAATTTATTCCAACTGTTAAAAGACTGCTGTTAGTTTTATTGGGATATCTAATTATTTGGTAGAACTATGGGTTTTTCCATTTATCTTCTGTTTTGAAGTCATATCTTTTGACTTATTTGATAGGTATTTAAGTTTTATTTGATAGGTATTTAAGTTGTTGGTGTTTGTCTACCACTTTATTTAATATCAAGAGCGTGTTATACAAGTTAGTCTCATCTTGTATTGAATTACAGCAATTGCAGCTGAGCAAGATGCCTTGGAGGAGAATGCAATGCTTAGGATTGAAGAAGCTAAAGCCTCCGCAAACGCATCCATGGAAATAGCCATACAAAAACGCAGAAGGGCTCAATCCCTTGCTGAAAATGCAGATTTGGCAACCTACAAGGCAGCGATGTTAATTAAAATAGCTGGAGCAGCTATGGCTGCAGAATCAGTAGAAGCTGGGGCCAAGTACTTTCTTGATTGATGGTTAGATCAAATTGCGGATGCTAATTATAACACCAAATATTTTATTACAGGAATGCTCACAGTAAATTTGCTGCTGTGTTTTCCCCCTTCTTACTGTAAACATTGTACAGATTTTTGTTTGTATGTACAACTTTGATGGAAATCAAGACCTGACAATAATCTTCTGTGCGAGTAGATTGGTTGATTTCCTTCCCTTGGTAGAAAAAATTCTTTGAAAAAGAAATACAGGATTTTAAGGACTCGTCCGTCCCTTCTTTTGTTTTGTTATTGTCTTTATTTTTTTTAATTGTGGTGGGGGTTCCTATTACATGCGGTCTTTTAAGAGTTGCCTTCTGTGATGCGACTGATTAAATTTGTATAAAGACTAGAGTGTTTTTTTGGGCAAGTTCTCCCTTGGCCGACCTTTATACAAAACAAGATTGTATGTACAACTTGTGTTCTATGACTTGTTTTTACCCACTCGGACATGTAGGTTAAAGGTTGGACAACGTATTGTTGGCATGCAATAGCACAAGACACCAGCATCGCACCAAAAGTATGAGGACATCTTCTAGATGCCATAGTTGTATGGATGTGTATTTATGATATGTATGATATGTATGATATGTTTGAATCTATGGTATGAAAACCAACTATTTATCTCCCTGCTCTTCCAAACTTAATAGGCTGATTCAATTTTTGAGTTTTTCACCTAGTTTGCCAAAACCTGATTTTCTTTCTGTTTTCAAGCCTATAATTGAAATTTGAATAACCAAATATTGAAGTCCATTTTTCTGTTGTCCACATATGATCAGTCGAATAACAGTGTTCATAGTAATAAAAAATAATTAAGTAGGTACTTCCGTAACATTTTCGGCAATTAGTAAAGTCATACGTTGCACATATTTCAATTTTCTTCATGTAAATCCAATGAATCTGGGCCCGATTACGTATAAGTATCAGAAGCCATACTCATTTATTTCCCTTAAAAAATCACGTCCACTAATTTAAAAGAGGGTTGCTGTTAAGTCCCAAAAAACACGACAATCTCTTGGAAGGGAGCATCTGGTAGTTATCAAAAAACAAGACAATCTCTTGGAAGGGAGTTTCTGGTAGTTATAAAATTGGATGAGAACACTATCGGAAGTAGTGTTTTTTATATTGGTTAGTAAAATTGGCAGGTTGAATGAGCAATTACCTAATTAAAAAGCTAATGTGGACTCATACTAACATTTGATGATTATATATGTAGTTGATTTAGGAATTTATTTTTTGCACCTGTTTTTTATACTCTAGTATCCATTCGAAATATTTTGCTTCCTTTAATATGATATATAAGCAAAATAAAAAATATTTTACACTATTTAAAAAATATATTTGATTTCATTTAATTTTCTCTAAGTTGTCATTCAGGGAAACTTGTTTTATAATGATCTGGAGTAGACCTAAATATGTGGTCAGAGAGGTTAGGATATAATGGTGTTGCGGCGAAGATTATTGGTTATTTCTCGTCGAGGGGTGTACTCAGCGGCGAATCTTGGTAGAGACAGGGGGCCGTGACCACCAAAAAAACAAAATGTTTTTACATGTAAAATGACCAAAATGTTCTTATTAAAATTAAGAAATTATAATAATACTTTAAACCTAAATCTGTATCCTTTCTCTTCCAGTCTTTTTCTCTTTCTCTCCCTCTTGCGTCCAGAAACACAAAAGATTACACGATTCACGACCTCGCTCCTTGCACTGCTCTGCCACCGACTCGCGCCGCTCCGCCTCCGACTCGTGGGGCACCGTCTTCGACTCGCGGGGCTCCGCCTCGCATTGCTTAGTCGCTCCACCCCTCTGCTCGCCTCCTCCTTGGCCAATCATCAAAACACAAAAGGTTCATATTTCATTTTTGTAATTTTGTTTATCATCATAATTATTTTTGAGATTTGTTTAGAGTTTGGAGTTTTTGTTTGTTTCAAATTAGATATTAGTGCTAATTTTTGTTTGGAGTTTTTTTTGTTGCATATAAGGTGTTTGATTTTTGTTTTGATTTAATTTTCACTGAAAATATGTTTTATGTTTCCTAAATGGGTTGATTTAGAGAAGTTTGTCGGAATGAATAAGAGTAAAAGAATTGATTCTTTTTTCAAGAGAAAAATTTGTGAGAGTGAAAGAGATGAAGAAATTATAAATTCTACATTTGAAACTATATCTGAGAATTCAATAATTGAAGAAAATGAGAATCATCTTTTCAAGGTTACTAGAGTTTTCGAAGATGACTTTGAGAATTGTTTAGAATATGACCCCGAAAAGCGCCTTCAAATTTGACAATATCCACCATATAAATTGGATGCAATACGAATAGCTTATCTAAAATTTGGTCCTTATCAAATAAATTTAGAAGAATATCCTTTATCTAGCAACGAGGTTCATTCAAGACCGTTTCATTATGTTTGGTATAACATTTTCTTCATGGCTAGAATATTCACCTTCTTAAGATGTTGCATATTTGTTTACCATGCTATCTATTTAGCAAAAGACCAAGTGGACATCTCAGATCAGATATCTTCATTGGTACGAGTTTTAGAAATTGGAAGAAAATTAAAAATGGAAAATTTTGCGCCTTTCTCAAACACACAGGGATGAATCCTTGCTCACCACACAACAATGCAATGAAAGTTTGTCTAGACTTGTTGAATCAAGATGGACATATTTGGAATACTTTTCAAGTGCAAAGCTCGAAATAAAATTTGAACAATCGAATACATCTCAAGACATCAATTGACATTGTTTGTTGGTTAGCACTTCAAGCTTGAGTTTTAGGGGACATGATGAAACTAGTGGATCAAGAAAACAAGGAAATTTTATTCAATTGATAAAACTCTTGACAACTTACAATGATGAAGTTGCGAAAATTGTGTTGGAAAATGCTCCATATAATTCCAAGTATACTTCACATCAAATTCAAAAAGAGCTCTTGCACATTCTTTTTAGTAGGGTGAGAAAACATATATGTGAAGAAATTAGTGATTCCAAATTTTGAATCGTTGTAGATGAAGCTCGTGATGAATCAAAAAGGGAACAAATGTCTCTTGTGTTAAGATTTGTTGACAAAGTTGGTTTAATACAAAAGAATTTTTTTTTGTGGCACATGTTAAAGACACTACATCTTTAACTCTGAAAGAAGAAGTATGTGATATACTTTCTAGACATAATCTTGATGTTTCTAACATGCGTGTTCAAGGGTATGATGGTGCTAGTAATATGAGAGGATAATAAAACAGTTTACAAGAACTATTTATGAAAGGTTGTCCTTATGCATACTATGTCCATTGTTTTCCTCATCGATTGCAGCTTGCTTTGGTAACTCCATCAAGAGAAGTTGTTCCAATTCACAAATTTTTTTAGAAGCTAACTTTTCTTGTTAATGTAGTTTGTTCTTCTATTAGAGGAAGTTGCACATTTTCTAGAAGATGGTTGGGATGCATTATTTACTAAAGTGAAGACTTTTTAGGAAAAACATGATATTGAGATTCCTGATCTCAACGATGTTCATTCAACAACAAGATTTGGACGTGCTCGTCTCTAATAAGGTTAGGTTACAATAGAGCATTATTTTAGAGTTGAAATATTTTTTACTGCCATTGATCAACAATTACAAGAGTTGAATAATAGGTTTAGTGAGCAAGCAATAGATTTGTTAACTCTAAGTTGTGCTTTGACTCCTAAGAATAATTATAAAGCTTTTAACATTGAAAAATTTTGCACTCTAATTAAAAAATATTACCCTATGGATTTCAATATGCAAGAGAAGATTAATTTGAAATTTCAACTCCAACATTTCTTGGTTGATTCTCGTCAAGATTTAAATTTGAAGAATTTATCAACTATCCAAGAATTGTGGTCAAGTTTGGTTGCAACTGAAAAGACGTAAAATTTCTACTTAATTGATAGCTACTTCGTCTTATCATAACTTTTCTGATTTCTACTGCCACAACTGAAAGATCTTTTTCAGCAATGAAAATTATTAAATCTAGGTTAAGAAACAAGATGGAAGCTGGAAGATAGCATGACGATTTATATTAAAAGGGAAATTGCTGCAAGTATTAGTTATGAATCTATTATTGATGATTTCAAGTTACTTAAAGAGCGTAGAACATTACTTTAAGTTATTCTTAAGTCATGTAGTTAAATTATTTGATACCTCACTTTGTGTTTATTACAATTTAATTTTTTGCCATATAATATTATTTGTATATTTAATTTATACATTATATTTTAATGTCAGCCACCACATGCTTTTTTGTCAAGCTCCGCCACTGGGTGTACTTGCACGCACTTCAACAATTAAGTATGTTTTTATCTAAGAGTGAGTGGTTTTAAGGTTAGAAAATTGTGTACTTTTAATTTGTGTCATGTGTCCTTTTATAAGATGTTTTCTAGGACTTCTTGAAGATGTTCGTTAGATTGTGAGTTGTATGATCTGGAATTTGCAAATCATCGTAAGATTTCAAATGTGTCTCTCCTGTGATCATCTTGTGAGCGTTACCAATGTGTGGCTCAAATTTAGATGATTTCCATCAAGAAATATAGGAAAAATGCCGATGTTCTTGCACATCAAAACCCATTTTGTATGTAGCGATGCCCTAGCTCACTTATTATTCAGATCACACCTATGATGGAATGGATTGGACCTTAGTCTAGTCCACAATGGTTTCCCCTGATGTCGCCAAAAGGCGTGGAAAAAGGTGGCTTGAGTTCATACATTCTTGACATCATTATCAAATTAGCTTCATCATTATTCTTGGCATACTATGTGTGTTAAACTGAAATATTTGTTGTTGAAGATGATTTTGAAATTTTCCACTTGAAAGATTGACTTGGGAAATGGTTTGGTGAGTCAATGTGATTTGACAAGAGGTGACATTCAGATATCTCTTTATAATGCGAGGGATCTTGATCATAACATTAATACACATGTTTCTAGCTTTTTAGTTTGATATTTTAAAAGCTCTTTATAGTTTAGAATAATATGTTTAGCTTGTTTCTAAACTTTGGGTCGAAATTGAATTATAATTTTATTATTTGTATTTTGACCCTTGTTCGCTCTGTAGGCCATAACTTGAGCGCTGGACATCGGATTGACGCATCCGAGCAAGAGTTGGAAAGCTAAATGATCCGCTGTCGCACACGGGTCAAATACAATTGATAAAATGTAAATAAAGATAATAACTCGAATCGTTTCACAAGGACTTCTGATATAACAATAATAACCGAATTGAAAATTGAAATTAAAAAGGGGGGTTTTTTAGATTTTTTATTTAACATATGAGCAAAACGATTAATAACTTATTCGAGTTTCAGACTTATCACAGATTCTATCAATGAGTTTAATTTCTAATTTATGATTCTATTCTTATTTGCGTTATCAATCCTATGTGAATTTGGTTTCTTTGATTGGATTAAGCATCACAATCATCAAAATATTACAATTAACGATCAAGCGTCGTAAAATTATAATTCAATTAAATTAGAAACCGAAACCAAATTCTATCAAATAAATTTAATCAATCCTATTGAAATTCAATTTAAGCAATCAAAATATCAATATAATCAAATAAACAAGAATAGAATCATGAATAGAAATTGACAGTGTAACCTGAATCTCAAGGTGTTGATGAAACTCTGAACTCGTGAATTAATCTTATAAAATTAGCCTTCCATGAAATTAAATAACATTATTTATTTTTTTGTAGCAATTCGAATCCTAATTTTTCCATCGTTAGAAAAGAAACAAAACTGCCAATATATAGTACTAGATATTGGACTTTAGGGTTTAGGGTTTAAAAACAAGTGGCCTGCTAATTAAAATTATTATAAAAATTCATATTACAACATCTGCAATTTAGGCCAAGTAAAGTTCGGAATTGGTCTTTCCTTCGAACACAAAAGTTATAGCTTAAATTTTTATCTTTCCAACGCTTGCTCATATGTGCCAATCAGATATTCAGATCTTAAGTTATGACCTACACAACGAGAAATAGTCAAAATGTAAATAATAAAATTAAAATACAAATAATAAAATTATAATTCAAATTCGACCCAAAGTTTAGAAACAAGCTAAAAATATTAATCTAAGCTATAAAGAGCTTTTAAAATACCAAACTAAAAACCTAAAAACATGTGCCCAAATGTTGTGATCAAATTCCCCCACACTTAAAGTTTTGAACTCCGAGCAAAACAATGCATGTGATTCCAAATATTTTTATGAATGCAAGTGGTGAGAGAGAAAAATATTTCTAGCTTAAGGCAATTATGAATAGTTTTGTTATCACAACCAAGGAAAACAAGAGGACAAGTTAACTAAAATATGGATCATAAGTGATAGAGTCCTCCCAGGATATAAAATTCTCTCAAAATGTTTACACTCAAAGCGTTTGGGCTACTGTTTACACTCAAAACACATCATGAAAACTAGCACTACCATAGGCTTGACAAGCCTCTATAATCTATATTTGAAATACATGCAGATAATGATCAAAATGTCTTTATTTAGGTTGTAATGTGGCCAAGGTAAGGGTGAGATAATCTTTAGGAGACTAGGGCTGAAAATCAAAGAGGATAAAGGAGTACTGATGAAGAGAGAAAAACAACATTAAGTAACTCAACTTTTATTTTCATACTCTCTTTGTTCATAACACAACCATTTTTCCTCATATATATGTATATAATTTTTTTTCTTTTTTTTCTTTCTTTCTTTCTTTCGTTTTTTTTATCACTCTCAAACAAGTTGAGCACCCCTAAATTTATGTAAGGAAAGACTCATTTATCCCCCATGATTGAGGCAATTCATTGTTTTTCACCTTTAGATTTGTAATGAGCTATATAACAAAAAATAGGGTAATTAGGCTCAAAGGGGCTTAAACAAATGGATAATTGTAGGGTAGGCTTATTTGGCTGGTAGCTTAATTAGAAATAAATACCTAGATCATTTCAATATATGCATGCGGACAAGAGTTAAGTCAAATTCTGGCGTAACTAGCAATCATGAGTGAGATAACACACAAGAAAAAAAAGGATGGAAAAATGTATTCCATTCATAATAAGGCTCAAAAATCTCACAAAGGTTAATGACTTATCACAAATGATACATAATTTAACATTTTAATCCAATTTATTTTAGCAAGAATGCCAAAATACTATCTAATCATGCCAATCCAAACAAACTCTCAACATTTACAACCATAAAATCTGATGAAAAGCATGCAATGCAATGTCCATTTTTTATTTATTTTATTTTTATATTTTTATATTTTTATATTTTATTGTTATTATTATTATTATTATTATTTTTTGGAATTATAATAATTAAAATCATAACAAATAGAATCCTAAATAATACCCCCACACTTAAATTACACATTGTCCTCAATCAAAGTAGCAAGTATAAAATAAGAGTAAGAAAAGGGAGCTCCCTGTTTAAACTTCAGTGTAGGTGGGCTTTTCCAAGGAGAGTTCTTCTATGGTAGAATCTTCAAGCACAAAGCTCTCACGGAATAGCTTGAGACGTTGTCCATTTACTTTGAACATTTTTTTGGTGTTTTCACTTTTTATTTCCACTGCACCATGAGGAAAAATGTTAGTAACAACAAAAGGGCTAATCCACTTCGTTCGAAGTTTCCCAGCCATAATTTTCAAAAGAGAGTTGAATAATAAAACTTTTTGGCCAATGGAAAATTTCTTCCTAGAAATCATCTTAGCATGAAAGTACTTAATTTTCTCCTTATAGATGCGAGAGTTCTCGTAAGCTTCAAGTCTAAGCTCTTCAAGTTGTTGTAATTGAAGCTTTCTCTCCAAACTTGCTTTCTCCATCTCAAGGTTACAACTGTAGACTGTCCAATAAGCACGGTGCTCTATTTCTACTGGGAGGTGGCATGCCTTTCCAAACACAAGTCGATAAAGGGACATTCCTATTGATGTTTTAAAGGCTGTTCTATGAGCCCAAATGAGTGCCTTGATCACTTAAGATGGCTTGGGGTATTCCAAACCTACAAAAAATATTTGATATGATAAAACCTACAACAACTTTAGAATCATTAGTCCTAGTGGGTATTGCTTCTACCCACTTCAAAACATAATCAACAACTAGTAAAATATAGACATAACCAAAAGATACAAGGAAAGGTCCTATAAAGTTAATGCCCCACACATCAAATACTTCACAAAAAAGCATAGCTTGTTGAGGCATCTCACACCTACGAGTGATTGTTGTTCCTGCATTTTGGCACTGTTCACAAGTTTTGTAAGTCTCAAAAGCATCGTTAAATAAAGTGGGTCAAAAGAAACCCGAGTCTAAGACTTTTCTTGTTGTCCGTTGAGGACCAAAATGTCCTCCAGTTGGAGAGGCATGACACAAATGAATAATGGATTGAGCCTCTTGGTGGGAAACACGTAGCCTAATCACCTGGTCACTATAGAATTTCCACAGATATGGATCATTCCACACATAGTATTTGGATTCACTTTTAAGTTTTTGTATTTGTGTTCGGGATGCATCTACATGAAAGACTCCATTAACTAGATAATTAACTATATTAGCAAACCAAGGAGTTACCTCACGCAACTGTAGCAGTTGCTCATCAGGGAAGTCATCTTGAATGGGGATGGGGTTCTCATCCATTTCTATTATGCTCAAATGATCTGCCACCAAATTTTCAGCTCCACTCTTATCTTTAATCTCAAAATTAAATTCTTGGAGTAACAACATCCACCGAATTAATCTTGGTTTTGCTTCTGGTTTCTTCAACAAGAACTTCAAAGCTCCATGGTCAGTAAAAACAACTACCTTCGAACCTAACAAATATAATCTAAACTTATCAAGTGCATAAACAATAGCTAAAAGTTCATTTTTAGTGGTAGTATAATTAGCCTGTGCAGAATCTAAAGTTCTAGAAGCATAATAAATAACATGGGCAACCTTACCAACCCTTTGTGCAAGGACTGCTCCCACGACATAGTTAGACGCATCACACGTATTTTCAAAAGGGAGGGTCCAATTGGGTGGCTGAATTATTGGAGTAGAGGTTAGTGCTGTCTTTAAGAAATCAAACACCTTCTTGCATTTGTCATCAAAGGTGAAACTAACTTCTTTTTGCAGCAAATTTGACAGTGGAAGAGATATCTTGCTGAAATCCTTGATAAATCGCTTGTAAAAACCTGCATGGCCTAGAAAAGAACGAACCTCGTGGATGCAAGATGGATAAGACAAATTAGAAATCACATTAATTTTGGCAGGATCCATTTCAATCCCATTTTTAGAGATCACATGTCCCAAAACTATGCCTTGTTCAACCATAAAATGACATTTTTCATAATTCAACACAAGGTTAGTTTCAATACATCTATGCAAAGTGGGACTACCTGTGTGGGGATAAGTTCATTATTTTCATTTTTAACCACTGTGAGTCCAGTTTTCTTTGGGACTACCTGCATCGGACTCAACCATTGACTATCAGAGATGGGGTATATAATGCCTGCTTGCAAGAGCTTGGTCACTTCTTTTTGTACAACATCCAAAATTAATGGGTTAAGTTGCCTTTGGGGCTGCCTGACTGATTCTACCCCGTCCTCCAATAGTATCCTATGCATACACATGGATGGGCTAATACCAGGAATATCAGCCAAGGTCCATCCGATTGCCTTCCTGTGTTTTCTCAAAATCTGCAACAACGTCTGTTCTTGTTCATCATCAAGTTTGGCTGAAATAATCACATGTAACTTGCCATTTCCTTCTAAATAAGCATATTTCAAATTTTTAGGAAGTGGTTTAAGCTCTATAGTTGGTGGTTGCTCAATGAAAGGTACAACACTAGTGGCCGAAGCTAAGTCTGCAAAATCAATTATGTTAGTGGAAATATCAATATTAGTACAATGATCAACTTGCAAGGCAGCTTCGATCTCAGCACACACAGAGCACAATTGAGTATCTGTTCAAAGTTCACAAGTATAAGTATCATCAAAACCAGACAATGAAGGAAAATCAGTGGCAAACATATCGGGTTAAGTGTCATCAACCAAATCAGCAGACAATTCAATTTGAAAAATAGAATGCTCTTCCACGAGGTGTTTCGTAGCATCAAAGATGTTAAATTTTACAATGCTATCACCAAATTCCATGGATAGAGTTCCAACATGCACATCCATTTTTGTTCTAGCAGTTTTCAAGAATGATCTGCCTAAGATGATAGGCGCGTTGTTGGACTTATTTTCTCCCTCCATGTCCGGAATGTAAAAATCTGCAAGAAATATCAATTCATTAACTCGAACATGTACATCCTCCACAACTCCAGCGGACGAGTATTGCTCCTGTTCGCCAATTGAATGGTAACACCTGTACTTTGTAAAGGTCAAAGACCAAGAGAGTTAAAAATAGATGTAGGCATAACATTAATGGAAGCTCCTAAATCTAACATAGCATTTTCAAATTGACTATTGCATATGGTACATGGAATGGAAAAAGTTCTTGGATCTTTGCATTTCTGAGGCATGGGCTGAATGAGGGCTAAAACATTTCGCCCTATGTTTACTCTTTCATTACCTTTTAAACTTCTCTTGTGTGTGCACAAATCTTTTAGAAATTTTGCATATCTTGGAATCTGTTGAATTACTTCAAGAAGTGGAATGTTCACTTCCACCTTCCTAAATGTATCTAGGATCTCGTTGTCCCTATCTGCCTCATCCATTTTCTTAGTCTTCACTGCCCTTTGAGGAAAAGGAAGTGGTATATTTTGCTCAACATCAACAGTTTCAGATGTCGAAGTATCCTCGACAACCTTGTTATTTTTCACTATAGTATCAGGTACCTTTGGTATTTCAACACCTTTCCCAGACCTCAATGTAATTGAACTGACATTGGGAGCATTTGGATTTACTACTGATTGTGCAGGCAATTGGTTTGACCCTTGAGTTTGTAATTGATTGATTGAAGTGGCTAGCTGACCAATCTTTGTTTCCAAATTTTGAATGGTGTAATTTGTTCGTTGTTGAAATCGGAGATTCTGGACTACCATCTATTTAACGAGGTCCTCTAATGAAGGTGCAGTGTTTTGCTGTTGAGGAATATTTTGTTGTTGCTGCCTAGGTTGCTGTTGTGCAGATGAATTCCCCCATCTCAAGTTGGGATGGTTTCTCCAACTAGAATTGTACCTGTTAGATGATAGATCATAGTTGGCTTGAGGATTATATACATTTGCTGCATATGCTTGAGGAGCATCAGCAATTGGGTCTTCTTGCAATGTAGGACATGAATACGAAGAATGCTCTAGAGAAGTGCAAATACCACAAACAACTGCTTGGGTTTTACCAATTGCCAATTTTTTTTACTAAAGATGTAAGCTCATCAAGTTTTCCTTCTAAATTCTTGTGGGAAGAAGCTTGAATTTCATTCACACTCTTTGTCAACACTGTTGAATTGCTTCTGGTCGTAAACTGCTGAGAATTAATGGACATGTTCTCAATCAAAGCCCTTGCCACTTCTGGAGTCTTATTGACAAGTGCTCCTCCACTAGCAGCATCCAAAATGCTTGTATCCATAGATAGCAAGCCTTCATAAAAATATTAGATGAGCAATTGTTCAGAAATCTAGTGATGAGGACAACTTAACACTAATTTCTTGAATCTCTCCCAATACTCATGTAATGATTCCCTGTCAATATGCCTGATACCACATATTTCTTTTCTGATTGAAGCAACTCTTGAGGCAGGGAAGAATTTTTCAAGAAAAAATATCTTGAGATCATTCCAACTTGTAACAGAACCTGGTTGAAGGTAGTATAACCAGTCCTTGGCAGCATCTAGGAGTGCAAATGGGAAGGCTCTCAGCTTAATGTGGTCTTTTGTGACTCCTTGAGGCTTCATGGTAGAACACACAATATGGAATTCCTTCAAGTGTTTGTGGGGATCCTCACTTGCAAGACCATTAAACTTTGGAAGCAAGTGTATTAAACTAGATTTAAGTTCAAATGGTACAGTAACATCAGGATATGTGATACATAATGAATTATAATTGACATTAGGTGCAACAAGTTGTCTTAAGGTTCTATTCTTCACATCAGCCATATTTTGCAACAAGTTATCAATTTCAATATCTAACTCTAACTCGTTAACACTAGTAGCTCTATTAAGTCTATGACGTAAATGAAATGTCCTATCTATTTCAGGTTCAAGAGAATGAAGATTCACATAACTAGCCCTAGTCATGCATCATCATAACACTGCAATACAAAATAACAATTCTAAAATTTCCAACAATGTCCCGAATGCTAAAATTGAAGTGAAAAATCAAAAACCGTATCAAATAAAATATAAAAAATATAAAAATACCACCAAAAACTTATAAAAATCAAATAAAGGGCACACAAAGTTTTTTGGAATTTCTAGAGAATATGAAAAATTAAAAAAATTCAAAAAAGGGTCTAAACGAAGGAATTTGGGATTTTGACCATTGTTTATGTATAAGCAATTTATACAGAGTCCTATTCCTTGAATTTTTTTTGATTTTCTGGTGAAATTTCGGAGCAATCTGAGATAGTCGCGTAAAAACAAGGTTGATCTTATTATCAGAGAGTCCCCAACAACGGCGCCAATTTGATCCGCTGTCGCACACAGGTCAAATACAATTGATAAAATGTAAATAGATGTAATAACTCGAATCGTTTCACAAGGACTTCTGATATAATAATAATAACTAAATTGAAAATTGAAATTAAAAAGGGGTTTTTTTAGATTTTTTATTTAACAGATGAACAAAACGATTAATCCACTCATTCGAGTTTCAGACCCATCACAAATTCTATGAATGAGTTTAATTTCTAATTTATGATTCTATTCTTATTTGACAATAGATTTGATCAAACAAGAATAATCAATCATATGTGAATTTGGTTTTTCTTTTATTGAATTAAGCATCACAATTATCAAAATATTACAATTAACGATCAAGCGTTGCAAAATTATAATTCAATTAAATTAGTAACCGACACCAAATTCTATCAAAGAAATTTAATCAATCCTATTGAAATTCAATTTAAGCAATCAAAATATCAATATAATCAAATAAACAAGAATAGAATCATGAATAGAAATTGACAGTGTAACCTGAATCTCAAGGTGTTGATGAAACTCTGAACTCGAGGATTAATCTTATAAAATTAGCCTTCCATGAAATTAAAATAACACTATTTATTCCTTGTAGCAATTTGAATCCTAATTTTTCCATCGTTAGAAAAGAAACAAAACTGCCAATATATAGTACTTGGTATTGGACTTTAGGGTTTAGGTTTAGAGTTTAAAAACAAGTGGCCCGCTAATTAAAATTATTACAAAAATTCATATTACGACATTTGCAATTTCGGCCCAGTAAAGTTCGGAATTGGTCTTTCCTTCCAACACAAAAGTTGTAGCTCAAATTTTTATCTTTCCAACGTCTGCTCATATGTGCCAATCTGATATCCAGAGCTTAATTTATGGCCTACACAACGAGAAATAGTCAAAATATAAATAATAAAATTAAAATACAAATAATAAAATTATAATTCAAATTCGACCCAAATTTTAGAAACAAACTAAAAATATTAATCTAAGCTATAAAGAGCTTTTAAAATACCAAACTAAAATTCTAAAAATATGTGCCCAAATGCTGTGATCACTAAACATCAGATCTACATCTTTTATATTGGAATAAATGCTCAATGCCGAACTTTACAAAGCCTAAATTGCAGATTTCATAATCTGGACTTTTGTAATAATTTTAAATAGCGGGCCATTTGTTTTTAAACCCTAAATCCTAAGCCCAAAATCGAGTACTATATATTGGGAGTTTTCTTTCTTTTCTAGAAGATGAAATTTTAGGATTCAAATGACTACAAGAAGTAAACACTTTTTATTTTAATTTCATGGAAGACTAATTTTATAAGATTAATCAACGAGTTCAGAATTTCATCAACACCGTGAGATTCACGTTACATTGTCAATTTTGCTTCATGATTATATCATTGTTTATTTGATTATATTGATATTCAGATTGCTTAAATTGAATTTCAATAGGATCGATTAAATTCATTTGAAAAAAATTGGTTTCGTTCTCTAATATAATTGAATTATAATTTTGCGACGCCTGATCGTTAATTGTAATGTTTTGATGATTGTGATGTTTAATCCAGTCAAAGAAACCAAATTAACATATAATGAATTACGCTTGTTTGATCAATTCTATAGTCAAATAAGAATAGAATCACAAATTAAAAATTAAACTCATTGATATAATTTGTGATAGGTATGAAACTCGAATAAGTGGATTAATCGTTTTGCTCATCTGATAAAACAAAAATCTAGAAAACCCCCTTTCTATTTTCAACTTTAAACTAGGTTAATATTATTATATCAGAAGTCCTTGCGAAATGACTCGAGTTATTACGTCTATTTACATTTTATCAATTGTATTTGACCCGTGTGCGACAACGAATCAAATTGGCGTCGTTGACATGTTTAGTCTCCTGTTGGCATACTATGTGTATTAAACCGACGTATTTGGTTGTTGAAGATGATTTTGAAATTTTCCATTTGAAAGGTTGACTTGAGAAATGGTTTGCCAAGTCATTGTGATTTGACCAGAGGTGACATTTGGATATCACTTTATGATGCGAGGGATCCATAAGTAATAAGAGTGCTCTATGACATTTGGTTAGATGACTTAGGAATTGTTGAATGGTGAGACGTTTCTTGATCCAATATCTCTTGGATTTTGGATTTTTATAAATAGGAGGGAAATCCTTCTACCCTCTTTTTACTTCTTTGTGTTTTTGGTATCCATAAGTTCCCACACTCTTTGCCATAGGTAGCAAACACATTCTCAAGATACACTAGTTGTTCCATTTAGTGCTAGGGAAATGAATTGGAGCGGATAATCTAAAAGGTTCTTGGGAAGGTATTCATATACTCTTATTACGACGACTTCTCCACTTTAAAGGCTTTATGGTAAGTCAAGACTCTTGGACATTGGTTGATTCCAAATAGACCAATGATATGCGTACTTGTAATGAATATGATCACTACATCATAGCCATGTATGAAGTCATTTTTTAGAGATATGGGATTTCGACTTTCCTTCAATGATTTCGAGACTTTCATTCTAGCGCATCTGGTCCTCTCTCCTTTATGAGCATATATTTGGGTCTTTCAAATCGAGTGCCAACATTTCAAAACTATTATCTTCAATTCCCTTCTTTTTTCATATCTCTTGGCTTTTGTGGCATAATAACAACCCAAAGTCAAACAAGGTTTGGTTTGTTTTAAATAGAAGACGAAAGTTATCGAGGACTTCATTGGTTCCTTGAAGGGTTTCAAGAACAAATATTATTTGTATGATGCAAAAGTCTAGTGAGGCCTATGATACTTTTTTGAGGTTACTCATGTCTTTAATGACCATGACACTTGCTTATTGGATAACCAAGGGTAACCACTCTTCAGCTGTGAGAGAAAATTATTGGAATGATGGACAAATCATCATTGAAGGAATTGAAAAACAAATGAAAGATGAGTTTGAGTTATGTTTAAAATTTGAAAATTAAATTCTTTTGTTTGAAATCGTAATTCAATGCTTCATTCAAAACACTCACTCGTAAATTATTTTGAAGGCATTTAAGATAAAACATAGTCGAAAGATAATTTTGATTAAGTTCTTTGCCAAATAGCTTTTCTTCAAATTAATAATGAAACAAATAACAACAAATATAGAGTAAAAGGAGAAAAGTGACACATTGTTTTTATACTAGTTCGCAACCACCTATATATTGCTACATCTATTCATTCCCTTACGAAGATATTTTGGTTTTTTTACTCTTAATCCTCTAACAAGTACTCTTTAGTCTAAACCCTAAACTCTTTACTTAAAAGCATTCTTTACTCTTCCTCTCTAGGCTAACAAGTATTCTTGCAACCACCTATTTGAATTACCCACTAGACAACATCCAATCTTCTCAACAATTTTGTAAATTTCATGGTTAAGGATTTGAGTATTTATTTGTCTCTCCAAATTGACCTTTAAACAAAGGTGGTTGCCACTAGTGAGAGAAATTACAACTGCATAAGCTAGTGTCAAATATAAACACAAAGTCATTCTGAAATTTTAATTTTCACTAAGAGGATATTATAAATAAATAATATATCAATTCAAATATAATAACTAAGAGTTCATTATGATTGTGTGTACTTAGTTGATTTACAACAAGTTCTAATGACTCTTAATTGAGAAGATATTTCAATTTCATATATCTTGTTCAAGACTTTTTCTTATATGTATCCTTTTAGATATTGAACATGTCTTTTTCTTTTCTCTTTTAAAGAAAACTGCAATGTGTTCAAATGATCACATTAAGTGATTCATTACCATTTTATGTAGTTATCTTTTTACAAAGTGTAGATAACTGTGTTACATCTTTGTTTTTATTTTTCATTTATGGACATCATAAGTGTTGATAATCGATTATTTTTTAGACTTGGAATACCAGAGGCAATGTGGTTCTAGAGGAAACTGAATGTTGTAGTAAAATGAATATTTTACTTCCTTATCCATATACTATTTACTAAATGCATTACACTAATACATTTGTTTCTATTTCTATGGTCTTTATAATAAAATTTTCTTTGTTTCTGGACCAAGTATATTGACTCAAAGTTACTTGTATTTTCAAATTGTCATGTATTTCATCCGTTTGACCAAACGATGACTCACTAGTGGATAATGACATTACTTATTATGTTGAACCATTATATGGCTCGAACCAGAATCATGTTGCTTTGATTAGAAATACTCTTTCTAAGTTATAACTTACTCTAGCATTAGTAACAATTATAACAATCCAATTCTCCAGGTCTTTATAGGTCTTGTAATTGTAAACGTTTTTCGTGTTAATAAGTTTTTGGTTTGAGCTTTGGAAGGTCTTCTAAAGGTAACTTACTAATGAAGAAAATTTGTCTTTGTTTAATCTTTGAAAAATGGCTAAGCGAATATGAAATGGCGAAGAGAATTTGATGTTGGCAAGGATGTGCATCACTTTCTTGGACCATGTGTCAAACCTGGGCTGGACCAAGACACGTTGCCTTTCCTGATAGGCAAAAAATTCTAGAAAAGCCAAAATTGCTAAGCAATTTTGATGTAGGTTGCCTATAAATAACAAGCAAAATACCACTTCTTCCTCACTCATTTCTCAACCCTGTTTTTCTGTCTAACATTCACTTCCCTTAGAGTCTATCTCTCTCTCTCTCTCTCTCTCTCTCTCTAGGTTTTAGGTTTTATTAAGATCCTGACACTTCAATTCGTGTTCGAAGGAGTTTTCGAGGCATTGAAGTTATATTTGAGTTTTCAAAAGCATTTAAAGGTTTCTTCAAAATTTGTTGAGGTAATACCCAATTTATTTTCGTAAGATTATTAGAATGTTATGTATATAACCTTAAACCCTATATTGTCCACTTCCATTCACTTAGAAGGGTTTAATCCACTAATTCAAAAACATGAATTACAAAGCACCTGATCCTCCAATCCAGCCTTCTCAAACAACTTAACAACCCCATACTTTTGAGCAACACACACACCTTGACTCTACCAGCCAAATCTTCTCCACATAATATGACAACTTCAAATTGTTGAAGGCACACTAACACCAATATCGAGTTTGAATACAAAGGTTTAGAACTTGAGTAGTTGCTTTTAACAAGTTGATTATAATAATGAATATCACACTTTGAGAAGAACACTTAGAAAATATTTCTCATTTGAACAAGTGTTTCTCTCTTTGAACTCTGAGATGAATTTGAAAATTTGAGCATAAGTTCTTCAACTCTTTTTTGATTTTTCAATGATCTTTTTCTCCAGTCTTGAGTATAGATAGAATTAGGGCTTCAATTTAGTCCTTATTTAATTCTGAATTGTATCTTCATTCTTAGCTTAGTCAATAATGATCTTAATCAAAAATAATTTTGAACAAAATGCTTTTTGATGATGTGCTCTTTAGCCAATTCTTTATTTTTGAATCCAATCTAAGCAGTTCTTCTTGTTTGATTATGTTCGTATTTTGTTTAGACTGAGTTTGTAAATTCATCAAATTGATATTGTTCGTATTTTGTTAAGATTTAGTTTGTAAATTTTTCAGAATGGTAAATCCTTATCAAATTTTCTCGTAAATAATTCATATATTCTTGTGATAAATCTTGATAAAATCCTTTTGTAAATAATTCATATATTTTTGTAGATAAATCTTGATCAAATATGCTTCAAATGTTGACCATATCTTCTTTTCAACTTGGTCAAATATTTTCTTCATTATTAAATCTTATTCAAATCTTATTTTAGATTGTCTTTATAAATATGAATATTCCTTTAATACTATGTGACGTCAAATCTTGACTATATATTATTTTCAATTTGGTCAAAGTTTTTTTTAATTATAATTCTCAATCAAATCTTATTTTAGATTGTCTTCAAAAACACAAATCTTCTTTCGTACTCTGTGAAATCAAATATATTTTTCTCATAAAATACTTTTGTTAACATCAAAATTCGAAGTACAAAAGCAACCTGGTTGCAACAATCTCCGTCTTTTTGACGATGACAAAACTGTGTTTTTGATAACTTATATTTTAAATACTTTGACCCCCGTACTTTAGACTCCCCCTAAGTATAAGTGTTTTTATAAGTATTTTTTCTCCGCATATTATCAAAAATACTTCTCCCCTCTTTGTCATCAGACAAAAAGACTTAGAAATGAAACTTTTTTTTAATATGCCCTTATTTTTAATAGAATGAACATAATATAAACATAAAATTTATCTGAATTATAAAACTAAACTACTCTAAGGTTGACAAAGCAGCAAATAGGTAAAAGAATAAGGTTTTGGTTTTTCTTGATAAAGGCAGACTTATCTTCGACTAGTGGTTTGGTGAATATGTTAGCTCATCGATGTTTAGTGTCTACAAACTTGATATTAAGCACACCTTTTCAAACAATGTCCCTAATGAAATAGTGTTTGATTTCTATGTGTTTTACTCTATAATGAAGTATATGGTTTTTGGTTAGACAAATAGAAAAAGTGTTGTCACAATAAATGAGAATGTTGGTTTCTAGGATTTTGTAGTCTTATAGTTGATGTTTCATCTAAAATAGTTGAGAGCTACAACTAGCTGTGCTGAAATATACTCAACTTCTGCTGTTGACATGACAATTGTCTTTTGTCTCTTACTTGACTAAGAGATTAAGTTGTCACCTGGAAATGTGCAATTTTCACATGTGTTTTTTCTCTCAAGTTTGTTACTATATATGTCAATAGTGCTGAATTTGGCTTTGGATGTAGATTGTGATCCCATCAGATTGAGTTCTATATACCAGACAAAGGATAGATAATTTGCACAGTGAAATGAAGTGCAATAATAACTTTACCATCTGATGAAATAGGGAGATGCTAATGTTCTTCATACTTCATAGCAATGGAGCTGAATTAATTAGTTGATATTTGTTAGTGACAAATATGAACTCAAGTACATATAACTCTTTTTGTAAAGAATTGTAGCCAAGTATTTTCTTCCATGAGGGCTGACTGACATTCTGTAAGGTGGTTGTTTTTAAACTATGTCTTCCAGGGAACATTTACGTTGATGCGTAATATTTAGAGTGTTCTAGCCTATCATCCATTTGTTATCTGTTCTTTATTACTAACTTGTTTAGATTCATAATGCGATGAATGAGCTTTGTTGATCTGTTGTTGCAGGATGGGAAGCCGCTGGACAAAAACTGTGAGATGCAGATAGTTGGTTTATTACCATATTGGTTCAACATGGCAGAAGGAGGCGCTGTGCATAATACTGTTGATATGCAATCATTGTTTCTATTGACAGGAGCAAATGGTGGTGGTAAATCAAGTTTGCTTCGGTCAATTTGTGCTGCTGCACTACTTGGGATATGTGGACTTATTGTTCCTGTTGAATCAGCTCTGGTTCCATATTTCGACTCCATCATGCTTCATACCAAGTCATATGATAGTCCAGCTGATCACAAAAGTTCATTTCAGGTTTGCTATTGTTTCATTCTTTTCCCTTAAATCATATCATATAATGTTGATTGCTATGGAATTGAAATTTCACAAGTATTTTCCTTAAAACTATATTGTTTTCTGTTGCTTTATGGAATTGAAATTTCACAAGTACCTTACTTCCTATTGTTCTTAATATCTGTTTACAGGTCGAGATGTCTGAACTTCGATCCATTATTACTAGAACCACCAAAAGGAGCCTTGTGCTTGTTGATGAAATATGCCGAGGAACAGAAGGTGAAAAATGGATTTGTATTGCAGGCAGCATCGTTGAAACTCTTGATAGTATTGGCTGTCTAGGTATTGTATCTACTAACTTGCACGGAATATTTACCTTGCCGCTTAACATCAAGAACGCTGTGCTCAAAGCAATGGGCACCACTTGCATTGATGGACAAACAAAACCTACTTAATTGGAAGTTGACAGATGGTATTTGTACATAAAGTATTGCTTTTGAAACTGTCAAGAGGGGAGGAATTCCTGAGATTGTTGAAAGAGCTGAAGATCTTTATCTGTCACTTCAAAAGACAAAAAACTTTATGCATGTGGCTAAGAGTTCAATATGAGTTGCTTCAAGATCAATTTAAAGAAGAGAAGAAGAATTTGCAAATTGTAACTAAAGGCACAAAAGAATGGATCATGTTTCCCTTCTTGGTGAAATGATTCTATTGATGATATGAGTTTGGAATCTCTTGAGATGGTTAGACTTTACAAAATTTAAAGCTCAATTTAATTCTTTTCTTTGGACGAAAAAAGGATTCGTACATTTTCTTCCATCACCACCACCAATGCCAATAGTATATTTGAATTGTATAAAGATATATTTTTGGTTTGTTCTATGCCAAACATGATTTTATGTTTTATTTCTGAATGACATAGAAAGAATATAGTGAATAATGTTTTTCTTTACTCTTGACTTGAGTGCATAAGTATCATTCATAGTGTTCTTTCTTTAGTTTTATTTTTACTTTTTCTTTTCTTGATTGAATCTCACTTTCCTATAATCACTTTTAATTTTTTTTTCTTTTACGTTGACCGGGTTACTGTGCAAACATCTACAAATAATGTCTTAGATATGATCACTAGGGTGGAGGAAATCAATTGACTTAGTTCATGGTCAAATGTGAAATCAATTTATAGTAATAAGGTTATTTGTATTTCATTCTAGCAAATAATTTTGTGTGTGTATGAATATCTACATATGATAGATTTCATGTATATTAATATTCTTGATACCTTTTATTTGACTTTATTTCTTTTGTTAATCATCTAAATATATAGCCAGTTCTTTTCATACAATATTATAAATAAGAAATTATTCGATTGGTATTATATATAGTATTTTCTTACCACTTTTCAATTAACATAACAAGCACTGATTTTGAGAAACAATGTTTAAAATCAATAAAAATTCATGAAAAGTTATATAAATATAAGATGACAATTTCGTCAAAAAAAGAAATATGACAATAAAAAAATATGAAGTATATCATAGTTGATCTCTAAATTTCAATATCTTTTTAATATTTTTTTTGGTCAAACTGAATAGTTAATATAATAAAAAAAAAATTTATCATTCGAGCAACAATGTTTCTTGAGTCAAGTGACAAACTTGATTCTCACTAATTCTAGTGTTGCGTTCAATTCTTACGAATAAAAAAACATAAAAAAAAAAATACATTTTGCAAGATTGACACTACAAAATAGTCTCTATTTTCTTGCATAATCTATATTAATTATGTTGTCTTCTCTAAAAAGATTGACACATAAAAGATGGAGTGAGTATCTTTAAGTTGGAACAAACACATCATCACGTCTTCAATATCTCTTTCCAAAACCTGTAAAAGACCGATTCCCATAAGATAGAAAACCTTATCAAATATACTTATGTTCCTGATGATGTACAAATTGTTAAAACCATACCACCTCTTATGAGCCCTTATAACATCGTTAAAAGACAAAGATCTTTCACCAGATCTATCAGAGACCTGATCACAACTCACCGTCCTCACATGAAAAAATATGTACAATTTTCACAACTTGATCAATGTAGCCTCAGGGCGACAAATCAAGAGCATTATGTTGATTTATAAATTACTCAGAATCTTATAAATCATTGGAAAAAAGAAGGATACATAACCTTACACTTTGGAGCTGTCAGATTAATCCTTTCTCTCCATGGATGGAAAAATCTCAATGATTTCTATAAGATAGGGTTGTTTGACTCTAGCTACTTTCACTACGAAAATGCCGTAATCGGGACTGTTCTGACTTCATTGCATGCAGGAAGTATAGTTCTCCTTATCTTCCCAAACTACAACGTAAGTCTTAATGACAATACTTTGTCAACAAGGCTAAAGGACCAAGTTTAGATCACCGAAACTGATCAAATTCCAGAAGCCATGTCGGCCACTCTCCATCACTAAATAATCTATCGACTCCAAAATCATTTGATAGATTTACCAATCACAGGATGTTATTCGGATTCGTTATTGGTAATCACCAATAAAGAAGAAGAAACACCCTCTATTGTCCAAATTCCTAGAAGAATATCAAGAGAAGAATTAGCGCAACTGATTCCTCTTGAATGGATCACAAACTACAAAAAGATACAACAAGACAGGAGGTCAATCCAATATCAAGAAGCAATTTTTAGGAGGTCATCTATTGAAAAGACAGTCAAGACGATCTTCAAAAACCCAGATGAAGGAAGTAGCTCACCCTCTCCGGTTTTCCAAACTCTAATGATTCAACCAATACTCAAAGAAGATTGGTGTCTTATCCATGTAGTTACAATAGAAAGAAAGCCTATCTATACAGATAAAATAGACAAACATTTCATTTGGGATGTAGATCCCTATAGATGTGACCCAGACTGTGAGTGTTGGATGCATGATGACGAGATGGATGAAGATGTCATTAGCCATAAAAGGGAAAAGAAAGGTAGGTGTAAACCACCACAACCTCCACAAAGAAGGACTAATCCGAATAATGGTCATTGGGTAGGAATTCACAAGAAAGCTCATCCTTTCCCGATTTACAAAGAAGCTCTTTGGATCCTCAGAGAAGAAAACCTTATTCCACAAGATGACCCTGACCTTATCTCATGGTCACCCTCAGATCATTATAACCCGATAAGCCCTTCCAATAATATTGAACCAATTCCTTGCTTCATGATGTCAACACCAGCCTCAGAATACATCAACATTTCCCTGCTTTGGAAAGAAAAATTGATCCTATCATAAATAGGTCAGCTAAACCTTTCATACAACCAAATGAAGTTCACCCTGATGGAAAATTAAAACCTTTGACTCAAGCTGAAGAAGTCCTCAACTGGCAATCAAAAAATATGGTTGCCTGGAATGATAGCTTACGAAAGCTTGACCAGAATGTAGAAAATATCACATAAAAGTTGGAACAAACAAATGAAGATCTCAAAGTCTTATCTCAAAAAATGCAGAAACATTATAAAAACCTCAAAGCCCAAGTTTCTCAGCTGGACTATGATATGAGGAAAATGTTAGATGAAAGAACCTTCAGAAAAGACTTTGATCAAAAGGAAAGGGAAATTAGAAGGTTACAGACCCAAGTAAAAGAAATGGACGACTTCATAAGAGCTTCTAAAGAGCACAAGCCTAAGCCTGTTGAAAACCTTTTCTTTAATCCTCCTACTTTTCCCAACTATTTTACCTGGCCAGAAAGACTCTCTCATTTCTTTCCAACATATACTTCTTCACCACCAGATTATGTTAAATACATACCTACAACTTATAGACCAAAAAGTGCTAGGACTACAACCTCAACATCCAGAAACAAAGGAAAGGCTGTTTGTATAAGCGAATCGTCCACTGATTCGCAGGGAATCCTAGAGACACCTCTTCTAAAGCTCCATAAATAGGAAACGTTAGATCAAGGTCTTCAACCACCAGACCAAGGCTATCCAGCCATGGCAGTTTCAAAAAACAATGAAGAATTTCAGGATGATTATTCTTCCACAAGCTCTGCCTCAACAATTAGCAAACGTTCTCTCTCCTATGAAGAAAGCCAAAAGTCATCCATAATTGGAAATTCATAATCCTCCTCAACTAGATCAGACTCTGAAAAAGACCATATGAACATCGCCAAACTCTTTATGGTAAACATTAAAAATGAAGACTCCTTCTATGAAGAATCATTTGAAGATGAACATGCCACCAAAAAATAAAAAATAAATAGTGGTCATTGGTTTACTCTGGATGATATACCTTATAACCGTTGGTGGAAAAGACTTATTGAGTTTGGAGCATGGCTTGACACCCACCTTATGAAACCTAGTTCAGATTCCTACAAAGTCATTGGAGAATTTTGCTGAAGAATGACAGGAACCTTGAAAGAATGGTACAATAATATGGGTACGTTTAAGCAATATGAGGTACATAGACTTGAAAATGTTGTCGTAGTTCTTGGAGTTCTACATGGTGAATTCATAGGTAATTTGGAGATATTTGACATAAAAAATTGGCAAGAATTCTTTGAAATGAGATGTTGTTCCCTTACTGTAAAAGACCTGGAAAAACATTTTCAAAGAATGTCTCATAAATTTTATGTGTTGAATGGATTCAATGATCCAAGCCTCAAACATACTTATGTCTCATCTTTACCACAAGAACTTCAACCTAAGATACATCGATTAATAGCCACAACCAATAAAGAGATCAAATCCATGAGCTTAGGCAAGATTCACCAAACAACTTTGGAAGCTCTTGAAAAGTTGTGTAGATTGCACCAGCATTTCTCAAAAGTGGTCGAACAAAAATCTAAGTTCAAAAAAGCATGTCAAAATCCTTATTTAGAAATCAAGTGCAAAAAGGACAAATGCCAACCAAGAAGAAGAACCATCAGTCTACTTACTTAAAGCATCTTCAGTCTTCCAAAAAGAAAAAGGAAAAACTTGAAGTTTTCAAGAAGAAACCATTCAGGGGAAAAAACAAAGGACAAAGATGCTTTGTATGTGGGAAAAGGGGCATTTTTCCAAATATTGCCCAAACAAAACAGGCAAAGCCTTAAAGTTGTTCAACTCTCTACAACCTTTAGACGGAGATCTAGAATCCATATGCTCAGAACAAAGTTCTACTGATGAAGAGACAACATTTACTCTTCAAAGCTCTTCATCTGAAGATAACTCACCGGTTGAGTCAAAAGAGGAAGACATTTGCATTCCTGTTTACTCTCTCAAAGAAGTAGGGAGCACCTTGCCTACTCCTCCTCTTCCTTGTGTTGAAATCCATGTCCTCGCCTCAAAGTTTTCTCACCCCAAGAAAGTTATAGCCTATATGGATATTGGTGCTCAAATAACCATGATGAACCCAAGCATCCTCCCTATAAAAGCATAGGTGAAACATGTCGCATATTTTTAGGCAGCGGATGGAGAAACTTTCAGAACAGATTTGATGACAAAGGTGAAAATTGGAATCAGATTCTTTCCCGAATGCATAGCTTAGACAAAGGTCATTGGTAGTAGCCTCCCAAATAAAGATATTGTTGTAGGTATAGATGTTTATTCAGCAACAAATAGGCTTCAAATTATCCCAATAGGAATCAAATTTAAACCAGAACTTAAACCCTATTCAGGAATATTAAAGTTATATTCCATTTCTAAAGCTCACACTGAATATGAAGAAGTTAAGTCCAAATTACTTAGACTTTGTGCAGACAATCGTGAAGAGTTCTCTCATCCAAAACCTTTATGAACAAATAAAGACTTTTTTGTCCAACTTCCTTTCAAGCTCAATGAGGATATCAATCCGAAAACCTCTTAATCATTTTTTGAGAGATGACAAATTTCCCATTCCAAAAACCTCTTCATTAAACATCTTCCTCAAAGATGCTCAGATCTATTCCAAGTTTGATATGAAGTCAGGATTTTGAAAATTAGGTGTTGACCCTGAGAACCATTACAAAATGGCGTTATGCATTCCTAATGCCCAATACCAATGGACAGTATTACCATTCGGGCTTATAGTGACTCCCTTACTATTTCAAAACGCCATGACTAGAATTTTTGAGCCCATTCTCGATAATATTATCATCTACATCGCTGATGTATTGTTATTTTCAAAAGATGAAAAGGCTCATAAACTGTTATTGGGCCAATTTTCATAAATAGCCCAAGATCATGGAATGGTGCTCTATGAAAAGAAGAGCCAGTTAGCCCAGACAGAGATTGATTTTTTAGGAATGCATTTCTCTCAAGGAAAATATCAACCTCACATTCGCTCAAGAATTGTTAAATTTTCTTGTTGAAAATCTCACCGTTAAACAAATCCAGCAATTTCTCGGTATAAGCAATTATATCAATAATTTCATACCAAAGCTTGGGAAATACACAAGTCCACTGTCACAACTACTCAAGAAAAATCATCCACCATGGAAAACGAAGCACATTGAGGCCGTCAAATCCCTGAAAAAGGTTGTACAAACTCCACCTGCCCTGAAAATCCATGGAAATGGAAAAACAATTCTACAAGCGGATGCCAACGATCATTATTGCGGTGCAGTCATGATAGAAGAAATTAATGGAGTAAAGCATTATTGTGGTCATGCTTGTGGTCAATTCAAAGAAGTTGAGAATCATTACCACACCACTTACAAGGAAGCACTTGCAGTCAAATTAGGTATCCAAAAATTTGATTTCCACCTGAGGGATTATCAGTTTAATGTTCAAATGGATAATTCTTCTTTTCCTAGGATCCTCGAGTTTAAATATAAAATGCCACCAGATCCCCAGACTCTTTGGCTCCAAGATTGGTTTTCAAGATATGATTTTTCAGTAAAACCTATCAAAGAAAATCAAAAATTTGATTCCTGATTTACTTTCTAGACCTATGAGACCTATCCAGATCATCACTAAAACACACACCTTTCCATTGATTCTCATGATCAAATTACTACCAGCCCATGGTTCTACCATCAAGGATTTTCCTCTCAGAATAGACTTGTCTTTCTCACCATCCCGACTCAAAGAATACGCCAAAAATAATCTTTTTTTATTTTATGGCGAAGATAATGAAAGAGACAAGAAAGTTTCGAAACCACTCCCCTTTTCTTCCAGACATACCCTTCTATTTACCATTAAGATATACCCAAAATTTAAGATTACTAAAATTCATTTATGGTATATTTGGTGTGCAACTAGTTTGTATGTCATGCCTATCTATGTTCCAACTGAAGCAATGTACAAGCATCTGGCAGATCTAAAAAATCACAACTCCTTAATATGGACTACACTTGGATGGTACTCTCCACTGGAATGGTGGAGGAAACAATTAGAACTGGTCTTAGATGAGGTCAAATGAAGAAGATTAACACAAGATGCTATAAGCAAACTTAAGACGATTTTCATCCTACATAGGCCATATCAAATTGATTCCAGGACTAAACTCCTCATAAGCGCAAATTATAATGATCTATGGGAAACCATTGATGATTATCCTTCAAGTCTAAAAGTTATGAAATAATTAATGGATTATCTCAATTTTATTAATCTCTATAATCAAGAAAAAAACCCAAGCTGATACAACCTACATAAGTCATGGAAATCTTCCATCCTAGTGGCAACCGGTTAGTCCACAAGAATTTTCATGTGTAGGTCATAAAGTTCTTAAAAAGTCCCAATGGCAGAGAGTGGGAGTTCAAGAAATTGGAGAAAGCTCTACTCAACTAGAATAAAACTCTTAAATAAAAATTGAACTACAATTTGCAGCAATGAGTTTTGAAGAAAATTCAATGGATGTTGACACTTCAGAGAATCCTAATGAAGAAACTTTGAGAGAAATGCTAGAAGACATCTGGTAGTATGAGTCACATTATTCCCCTAGTTACCTTTCAGAAGAATACTTGTCTAATCAGAATTCGTCCCAAAGTCACGAGCCTATCTATAAAGAATAATGAGTCAAAAGAGTCATGAGTATGTCTTGTATAATTATTATACTTTTGTTTGCTTGTGTAAAATAATGCTAATAATATGGCATAATAGTCAAAAGGTGTCATAATTATGTCTATATGGTATAATAGTCAAAAGGTATCATGATTATGTCTTCCATAATATTAAAGCATTCTAATAATGCTTATAATGATATGATCATGAATATTTTTTATTTTGTCTTTTGTGTAATTCCTTGGCTATAAAAGGAGATATATTGTAACATATGAAGACAAAGGCAATTGAAACAAAACTATCAGTGTGCTTAAGTATTAACATGTTCCTCTAAATTTTCTCTTCTTTTTGAAAGATTTAAGTATTATGTTCATATCATAAGTTCTCTATAAGAGATGCAAGTATGCTCTACACTCGCCTTAGAAATGAGGATCTTGTGTATCAAAACATGTATGACTATTGATCCTTGCTACGGTCCTTTCTATCATAAGATTTTAGTTTTAATTGATAGTCTGTGCCTTGAGATTTGTAAGCCTTGGAATGGTTGTTTGTTATCTCGGTTTGATGATTCAATTAAGATTATTCTCATGAGAATAACAACTTCCTAAAAATACAATTTATTCTAGGCACTTCCTTCATCTGTATCTCCTTCATCTGTATCTGAAGTTTCTGCAACAATCATTGAGTACATCTTTTTGTGAGAGAAATCTTAGATTGAATAATAAAATGCTTATGATCTTGACCATATCATACCATATATCAACAAAATCAAAAGCTTGTTAATTTTATAGACTAAATTTTCTAATACTTATACATTTGGGGTTAAAGTAAAAAAATAGAGACTTGCTAGCGATAAAGCAAAAGAAGTGGGAGGCTGATATACATATATATCACTAATAATAAAAGGAAAAAAGGGAATAGGAACATTTTCATCATCCAAATATTTTTTTTTTTAAAATGATTATTGAGAATTAATTAGTAACTTAATCGTTGAGTTAGTAAGTAGGTTTGTCAGATTATGAGTATAGTCTGTGCGTTGTTCACGATACTTAGTTTTCGAGTTATAACATTTTGACTACAAATAAATAAAAAAATAAAGATATAAAAGTTTTGTATAACTAACATACAATTAATTGTAACCTGAAAAATTTAAGAGAACGTTAAAATGTTAAATATGTCACTGTGAAATGAAAATGATTTTTTTTCTTCCATAAATATCATTTAATTATTTATTTACACACTTTAAATTTTGATGTACTTGCACCATTGTTGCTCCTCATTGATTTTAGTTGAAGAATTAGTCTTAATTGTTTTTTTTTTTTAAGAATCATTGAACATTTGTTACTAACAATGTTATATCTTTTGCTAATG
>JBBPBT010000881.1:1539754-1559212 GCA_037974875.1 Cicer bijugum | reverse complement strand
TAATTTTATAAAAAAAATTGTTTATTAACTATTAAAAAAAATCAAAGTTACAATATTTTGTATTAAAAAGTAAAATGTCATTGATTAAATTTTATTATTAAAATTAAAAAAATTATTATCACATAATTTAAATTTTTTATATTTTATCATGGTTGAGGGAGATACAAGATGAACTTGAACTCTCTAGTATCGAATATGTTAAACATGAAAGAGGTTATGTTTGAATGTCATATTAATTTTGTAGATGAAAATAATTTATTTTATTTTATTTGAGGACATAAGCTACAATTTTTTTAATATGACATAAGTTACAAATTATTATAAAGAATACTAAAGATGTCATGCAAATCTAATATAATGAAAGAGAATGACATATAACCGAATTCTTTGTGACATATATAAATTCCATTTTTCAAACTCTAGTATTGAGAGTAAATAACACATGTGCTAACTCCATCAAGATTACATTGTGTGGACTTTGGATTGATGTTCATATATTTGTTCAGGGTCACATTGACGTTAACGGACAAAAAACCTACAAGTTTTCAATTTTAAGATAGAGAATGATTAGTATATATCTTGTAGGAAATAATAGTTTAAGTACTTACCGTTATAGTTAGTTCATCATATTTGTTGATTAGTTAAGTCATAAACAACTATCTTATCTTTTAGAACAAAATATACAATTAAATAAAATCGATTGTTATCAAAATTACAAAGGTCGGAGCATAGTATACATACTTCTTTTTGAAAATTAAATTGTTGTGACAAATGAAATACAAATAATAAATTTAAATATTTAATCAAAATTATTTTGAATGATATTTGAATTATTATTATGAGAATCCAACCATTTTTTTTTTGTAATACTCAATCATTGTGTTTTTCATTTTCAATTATAACGTGTTTAGTGAAGTTGTGAAATAGTAAAAATTAGAATATCCTAGTGAAAAAAATACCACACTAGTTGTTTGCACCAAAAACATAAGCCATCTTTAGAATTTTTTGACATTTATAAAAGTTTAAATTTAATAATCAAATAAGAGAGTTCTAATTTTTTTTCCAATGCATTGCATAATTTATATAGTCAAGTTAAATTTTGAACATTGTCTAACCTCCTAATATTTGGAGCTCATTTTATGAAAACATGTGCAAGACATTGCAGCGTCCTATTAAAGCAAATTGGCATATAAATGGTATATAATTCCAAATAATAATTTACCTGTAGGCAAAAATATAACCAGCAACATAACAAAGATACTTCATGTTTACCGTTAAATCATTGTGCACAAGGTATTGTGCTGGTTTTACAACCATGAATGCTTCGTCCACAAAATTAAAACTGACTAAAGAAAGAATATATACGCTCAATATGTAACAAATACAAAAAAGTTAATTAAATATTAAAAAAATCCTAATTAGACAAACTCTCAATATTTCATGTGAAGTAAATAAAAATCTTCATAACAAAATTTATATTTGTAATTATTCGGTTGAGTCTAGCATGGGTTTCCTTCTAAATTAAGGGACTGCTATATTGTAAAATAATAGTATTTATCTACACATCCATTTGAAAACTGAACATCAACATACATTAAAGGTCAATATCATTTTTAAAACACAAGAAAAATATGCAAACCCCATTTTAAGAAAATTAATGATAAGAATTATTAAAACGAAAATATAAACTTCAATATGGTGTTCAATTGTTGAAGTATTATAAGAAATACAAGTCTCCATTAACTCATTGTCAGATTAAAAAAAAATATCGAACGACATTAATGGATAGTTCAAAATTGATCTATATCCAAAGTAATAAAATTTAGGATCAAATAAGTTTTTAGTCTTTATAGAATTTTAAAATTTTATTAGTTTCTAAAAAAATTCTCAACTTTTTAGTACTTATTTTTTTTATTCATTGTTAGTCCTTATTTTGAATTTTTTTTTGTAAGAAATTGATACTTTTAGTACTAAAAAAGTCTATGTAAAATCAAAATAAAAACTAAAAAATATTAATTATTAACCAAAATACCCTTTTTTTTTGTAAGTCAGAAGCCGCCATTTGGATTGGCGATTTTTTTAAGAAAGTCCACAATTCAAACGGCGATGAAGAATTTTTTTTTTAAAAAAAATAATCAATTTTTTTTCAAATAACAAAAATAAAATAATATATATATATATATATATATATATATAATTCATAAATATACATAGATTCAAATTTTAAATTACATAGATTGACTAGAGCTGTCTGTAACATTTGGACAATGTTTTCGAGTATGGTTAGTTAATCGACATAGTCCACATTTTCTTGGTACTTTTTCTTTAATGTCCATTTCATTTCAGTTCTAATACAGGTAATATTTGAACGACTTTTTTTAATTCTCCACATTTCAGGATTATGATACAATGTTTCACCTTCATATGTGGACCAATATCCTTCATTGGGTATAGGTGGAAACTCTTTTTTGTAGATGTTAAATACATTAACAACTTTGTACACGTCAGATAGAAGCACTAAACAGTTTTAACGAGCGTAAAAACATGCAGCTATGACATGTAAACAAGGAACATGTATAGCCTAAAATTTTCCACAATCATACAATTTTCTTTGAATGGTGACTTCAAAATGACCAATTGGTCACACCTCTCTTGGGTTTACTTCATGCACCATGAAAGAATAACAATTTCGGTTGAATTGCATGACTTGATGAGTATTAGATTTATCAACTCCATATTTAATCTTGTCCATGCAATCGTTTGTGTCTACTCAACCAAAAGCTTATGATGTATGATGTTGTTTTCCCTTTTCTGCATATAAAACTCCCAATCTATAGTATGTTGATTGTATCAAAGCAGTGATTGAGAGATTGCGTGTACTCTTGAGCACTGCATTGACTGACTTAGAAATATTTATCGTAATTTAAAATTTATATTTATGTATTTTTATGAATTACATATATATATATATATATTATTGTTTTATTTGAATACAAGTTGAAAAAAAATTTGATTTTGTTTTTTAAATTCCTTCAAGAAGTCTCCATTTGAAATGTGAGCTTCCTTAAAGAAATCGCCATTGCAAATGGCGACTTGTGACTAAAAAAAAAAGGTATTTTAATTAATAATTTTCAAAAGAGAGTATTTGAGTAATTTTTTTAAAAAAAAATAGAGGTATTGAAAAAAAAAACCTAATAAAAAAGTGTTCATATATATAAGATAGGTTAAATTACACATTTAATTTTTTAAACTTGTTTGGTGTTTTTATTTTGATTCCTTACTTTTATTTTATTTTTTGTCATTTTGATTCGTTAATTTTACTTTAGTTTGTCATGTTAGTCACTTTAGTTAGTTTTCAACCTAAAACTTTAATTTTTACTAATGTGTCTTTTAGCGGGATGGAGTTAGACTAAAATGAAAACAAAAAATATGTTAAGGGATCTAGAGTGAAGAACAATTTCCTTTTTTCCTCCTCTTTCTATTTAGAATTATTCATTATTTTCGTCTTCTTAATTATTCTTCATTTGCAATATTCTAAATATGAAAATTTCTAACGGTTCTCCGAACTAATCATTCAAACATGAACATTTCTAATTAGTAACCAAGATCAGAATCTAGACAGACTATTTTTAGCTTTACTTATTAAATTTCATGATTGCCTTACTTTTTATTGGGGAAAAATCAGAGATAATTAGCAATAATTATCTTAATAATGCGAAATATTTTTTCCCCCACCTGTGTAGATAAATGGCCAAACAGAAAATATAATTCCAAGAGCAATAATAATTGGCAGAAAATTAAATATGAGACAAACACAATTTTAATGTGGAAAACTTCTCTCAAATTGAGAGAATAAAAACCACGGGACCTAGTCTAGTAAAAACTTCCACTATAATAATTAATGGGTACACCAAGAGTCTCCCTAATAACAATAGAGAATATTAATCAACAATAACAATCCTATAACAACTTTATAACAACATTCTACTAAAGTGGGTATGCCAAAGTAACTATTAGAGAAGTTACAACTACTCAAATTATATATTAAAGTAACAAACTCAGTGGTAGGAATAACATACTAAATTTGTAGATCAAACGGAGCAAGTTTGCTACACACCTGTTACCACCACTAGGACCAAACCCTTACTTTTCTTCTCTGGCAACCGTTCTTCTTCCGTTGTTTTTCTGTGTTCTGGTTCTTAGGGATTAAATCCCTTTTATTACCTTAAAGTGGACCAAGCCCACTAAAACCTTTTTTTTCTTTTTCTTTTTATTTCAATAATAATAATAATAATAATACTATTGATAAAATTGGTGGGTTCCACTTGGGGAGTGAGCCCACCCAACAAATCTCCTCCTCACGACTCAATTGGGAAGGTACTACTCAACCATGTCTGCTTTCTTTCTGCAACATATCATCTTCAACACAGGCAATGTCTTCGTCGTCATATCTGAACCATTCTCATCAGTATGAATCTTCTCAATTAAAAATGACTTAATTTCCAGTGCATCTCGTATCCAATGATATCGCACTTCAATATGCTTCAATTGTGCATGAAAAGTCGGATTCTTGCTGAGATGAATCGCACTTTGACTGTCACAGTATAACACAAACTTATCTTGCTTGGGGCCTAACTCATGTAGGAATTTCTTCATCCACAAGAGTTCTTTGGAAGCTTCAGTTGCTGCCTTGTACTCAGCTTCAGTAGTAGATAAAGCAACACACTTCTGTAGTCTTGATTGCCAAGACACAGCTCCCCCTGCAAAAGTCATCATATAACCAGAAGTAGATTTTCTAGAATCAAGATCACCTGCCATATCTGCATCTGTGTAGCCATCCAACACAGGTTCACCACCTCCATAGTATAAACACATTTTGGAAGTGCCCCTATGGTATATGAGAATCCACTTCACTGCTTGCCAATGATCTTTACCAGGATTAGAGAGAAACCGACTAACAACTCCAACTGCATGAGCAATATCTGACCTTGTGCAAACCATAACATACATCAAACTGCCAACTGCGGATGCATAAGGAACCTTCTTCATCTCTTTTTTGTCTTTCTCACTTGTAGGACATTTATCAACATTCAATTTAAAATGAGTAGCAAGTGGAGTACTAACAGGTTTGCAATTGCTCATGTTAAACCTCTCTAACACCTTTTCAATATAATTATGTTGAGACAATCACAATTTATTGTTCTTTCTGTCACGAGTGATTCTCATACCCATAATTTGTTTTGCAGGACCCAAGTCTTTAATTGCAAAAGACTTGTTCAAATCTTTCTTTAAAGATTGAATCTTCTTAGTATCATGACCAACAATCAACATGTCATCCACATATAACCAGAGAATAATATAATCACCATCAAAGAATTTCTTGATAAACACACAATGGTCAGAAGTAGTTTTTCCGTACCCGTGTTTCTCCATGAAAGAATCAAATTTCTTGTACCATTGTCGAGGTGCTTGTTTGAGCCCATACAAGCTTTTCTTCAATTTACACACAAGTTGCTCTTTACCTTTGACTTTGAAACCCTCTGGTTGCTCCAAATCACCATGAAGGAATGCAGTTTTCACATCAAGTTGTTCAACTTCTAGGTTCAAATTAGCTGCTAACCCAAGCACAACTCGGATAGAGGACATTTTCTTCACAGGTGAAAAAACTTCATCAAAGTCAATACCTTTTCTCTAATTAAAACCTTTCACAACCAATCATACTTTGTATCTTGGTTGAGAATTATTCTCTTCTGTCTTTATATTGTATACCCATTTGTTCTTGAGTGCTTTTCTACCATTAGGTAACTTTACCAAATCAAATGTGTGATTCTCATGCAAGGAATTCAACTCTTCTTGCATGACCTTCAACCACTTTTCTTTATCAACATTTGTAATAGCTTCTTGATAGTACTCTAACTCTCCACTATCAGTGATCATCACATACTCATGTGGAGGATATCTTTGAGAAGGTTGACGTTCTCTAGTAGATCTTCTCAAATCAAACTCGACTGGTGGCTCAATTGGAACTTTGTTCATCAAGGTTATGCATATGATCATCAATTACATTCTCATCATCTACCTGTATATCTCCCCCATCAACAAGAGTTTCGGTTGGGGGCTTAGGGGCAACATCAATGTAACTTCTGGAATTTGGCTTCTTTTTTTCAGCTTTATCAAAATCTTCAACAGTCTGGTCTTCAAGAAATATCACATCTCGGCTTTTGATAATTTTCTTGGCAACCGGATCCCACAATCTATAACCAAATTCTTCATCACCTTAACCGACAAATATACACTATTTTGATTTACTATCAAGCTTAGACCTTTCATCTCTTGGAACGTGAACAAAATATCTACAGCCAAAAACTCTCAAATGACGGTAAGAGACATCTTTCCCTGTCCACACTCTATTTGGAACATCACCATCAAGTGGAATAGAAGGAGAAAGATTGATCAAATCCACTGCAGTTTTCATTGCTTCACCCCAAAAGGATTTCGATAATTTTGCATGAGAGAGCATACATCTGATTCTGTCATTAATCGTACGATTCATTGTCTCTGCAAAACCATTATGTTGAGGTATCTTTGGAACTGTTTTCTCAAAACTGATTCCATGTTCTCTACAATACTCTTCAAAAGGACCTCTGTATTCACCACCATTATCGGATCGAACACATTTCAATTTTCTTCCTTTTTCTCTTTCAACACTTGCATGAAAGTGTTTGAAGACTCCAAATATCTGGTCTTTAGATTTCAAAGGAAAAACCCATACTTTTCTAGAGTGGTCGTCAATAAAAGTAACAAAATATGATGCACCACCAAGAGATTTACTATCCATTATACAGACATCAGTATGAACTAAATCAAGAATATTTTGCCTCCTATGAGGACTAGTGTTATGAAAAGATACTCTATGTTGTTTTCCAGCAAAACAATGAGTGCAAGTTTTTAGAGACGTACCTTTCACAGGAAGAAAATTTTTCTTCGCAAGTATGTTGAGTCCTTTCTCACTCAAGTGACCAAGGCGCATATGCCATAAATCAGAAGATACATCTTCAATTGTATTCATCTTCCTTGCTTAGCTTCGTAGGCATCCTATAGAAAGAAGTGAAACTTTGCTCCTTTGCAACCACTAGGGACCCTTTAGTGATTTTACATATACCACCACCACCACCAAAGAAGGTGTAATAACCATCAATATCCAAGGCTTTCACCAAAATCAAATTGAGACGAATATCAGGAACGTGTCTAACATTCTTCAATTGAAGCTTGCAACCAATCCCAGTTTCAACCCAAACATCTCCCATACCGATAATTTTACATACTCCTTCATCTCCCATTTTTACCATGCTCAAATCACCAGCACTGTAAGATGAGAAGAAATCATGCCTAGGAGTAACATGATATGAGGCACCCGAATCAATAATCCAAGTTGAATCCTTAAATGCAAGGTTTACGAAATTATCATCACAAACAATGTAGACATTATTAACAGATGCAACTGATGTTGTATCTTTATCATTTTTCTTCTCTTTGTCTTCATCTCTTTCCCTTGATTGATCTCTCTTAAGGAACCTGCAATTTCTTTTTATGTGACCCGCTTTGCCACAATGATGGCATATCACTTCTTTTCTAGTCCTTGACTTGCTTCTTGACTTGCTACGACTTTTAGAGTTGTCGCGTCTATGGAAGTTTCTAGATTGACTTCTTTCCCGTGACTCTGTAACTAGTGCTTCTGACTTTGAGGAAGAACCAACCAAACCACGTTCCTTTCTTCGAGCTTCTTCATTCAACATGCTCTTTTTAATTTTTGACATTTTCAACTTTCCACTTGGAGCTGAATTGGTCAACGTCACAACAAGGATTTCCCAATTATTAGGCAAGGAACTCAACAATAACAACACTTGCAACTCATCATCTAATTTAATTTCTGCGGTTGTCAATTGATTCACTCTATTTTGAAAAATACTCATATGCTCTGCCATTGAATCCCCATCTTTATATTTCATATTCACCAGCTTCCGAATTAAGAATGCTTTATTTTGCACATTCTTTCGTTCATACAACTCTTTTAATTTTTCCCACATTTTGTTAGCATCTATTTTAGTTTCAACATGTGGATATACACTAAGATCCAACCATTGCCTGATCAACGCCACTGCCTTTCTATTCATCTTCTTCTAGTCAGCGTCATATTTATCTGCGGGTTTAGCAGTGTTACCCTAAATAGGATCATACAAATATTTACTGTATAACATGTCTTCCATGAGAGTCTTCCAAAGTGTGTAATTAGAAGAGTTGAGTTTAATCATATTGGGACCTTTATTTTCCTCCTCCATTTAAATGCACAAATCAAATAAACGTGCTCTAGATACCACTTTGTTGGGAAAAACCAGAGATAATTAGCAATAATTATCTCAATAATGCAGAATATTTTTCCCCCACCTGTGCAGATAAATGACCAAATAGAAAATACAATTCCAAGAGCAATAATAATTGGCAGAAAATTAAATATGAGACAAACACAATTTTAACGTAGAAAACTTCCTTCAAATTGAGAGAATAAAAACCACGGGAGTAAAAAGTTCCACTATAATAATTAATGGGTACACCAAAAGTCTTCCTAATAACAATAGGGAATATCAATCAACAATAACAATCCTATAACAACCTTCCACTAAAGTGGGTATGTCAAAGTAACTCTCAGAGAAGATACAACTATTCAAATTATATATTAAAGTAACAAACTCAGTGATAGGAATAACATACTAAATTTAAGGATCAAGCAAGTTTGCTACACACCTGTTACCACCACTGGGACCAAACCCTTATTTTTCTTCTCTGGCAACCGTTCTTCTTCTGTTGTTTTTCTGTGTTCTGGTTCTTTGAGATTAAATCCCTTTTATTACCTTCAAGTGGATCAAGCCCACTAAAACCTTTTTTTTTTATTTCAATAATAATAATAATAATACTATTAATAAAATAGGTGGGTTCCACTTGGGGAGTGAGCCCATCCAACACTTCTTTCTCTCTCTTTTTCTTTGCAATTTCTAGGCCAACTTCTTGAGCCAATAATGCCTTTTCTTCCGTGATTTTCAAGTGACTCAACTCCTTAATATAATGGTTACTAATTAGAAAGGTTGATGTTGGAATGATTTACTTTAAATATTATTAAACATTTTCATATTTGAAAAATTGCAAATGAAAGAAAAAAAAATAGAAGACTTTTTTTATTTCTTCCCTTTTAACTTTTTTTTTTGTCTCATGCATCTTAGTCCCACATCACCCACTGAAACGTAAGCAAAAATTAATATTTTTAGTTGAAAACTAACAAAAATGACAAATAAAAATAAATTTAAAAAATCAAAATGAAACAAAATATAATTAAAGGACCAAAGTATAAATACAAAATAAATTAAGAGATTAAATTTGTAATGTAGTCCATAAAATATCTCGTGCAAGACACATATTATACAAAGATCAGAGTTTGGTCGTGTTAACATTTGCCAAATTATTGTTAGGCTATTGCCAGCAATTTTTTCTTCAGGACAAACAAAAAAAAACTATATATTATGCTACTGAAAGAAAATTATATATACAAATGATATATGATGTTTCTGCTTTGTCTCATTCAATTGTCGTAGATTCCATCAAAAAAGAAATATTCAATTGTCGTAGAGTTAATGGAGGGTACATCGCAGGTAACAATCTTAGTCGGCTCTCAACTTAACCTTTGACATGGTTTGATGCTCAATTGCATGCTCTTAATTAAATATATTCCTACCCGTCTTAATTTAGGATCCGGCTACACTGCAGTCAGTGAGTGCGTATTCATGCATAGAATTCAAACTCCTTAGTTAACTGTATATATAACTCATTTCTATCACTAAATTATATCTGACACTTCCTTCATCTTTTTCATTTGCATAATGCATTATTTTTTTGAATTGAGATTTTCTTCAATTGATGTCAAAAATTAACTTTTATTCAATGGATGAAGGTAGTGTCACATAATATTTGACATCTGCCTCAAAAATTTGAAATATTCATGTATTTATAATAATTGTTCCTTGTTTTGTTTATTTTAACCTCGAAATGGTCACTTAGAACTACAAGGAGAAGAACAAAAAGAATACCATATTTTATTGACATGGAAGAACAAATGGGTGAAGAAGACATTGTGAGGAAAATGAGTGATGGAAGGAAGAGGAAGAGTTTTGGAGAGTTGATAAGGACCTCAGAAAGCTTCCATGATGGTGTGTTTGAGAGAAGTGTAAGGGAAATAAGTGAAGATCAGGAGGAGCAGAAATGGGAAAGTTTATGGAGGCTTCCAACATATGATAGGATGAGAAAAGGGATTTTGAAACATGTTTTGGATGATGGAAAAGTTACCTATGAAGAGGTTGACATTACCAAGCTTGGGGTGCAAGAAAAGCAGCATCTTCTTGAGACCATACTAAAGACTCCTGAAGAAGACAACGAGAATTTTCTCCACAAGATTAGGGATAGGATTGATGGGTAAATATCTTTTTGCTTTTTATGTATAGTTTTGTTTGATTTGAATTTCTTTTACTTTTTAATTAATTTGTTTTTATGCAATGTTTGACTAATTGACTTTTCGAATTTGTATTCTTTGAAGTCGAAGATGTCACACATTCGAGTCATCAATGTTTGTTTGATATTGATCCCATTGTCTAAAAATAATGATTTTAATTTTAAATATATAACTTAAAATATTGAGTTTAAATCTAAATCGTACTATCTTGATTGAACTATCACTGATATCATGAATGCGTAAATACTAGTTCATCGCGTACAATTAAACCACATTCCAATTTTTTGTGTTTATTTATTTGGTTATTTATTGTTATAGGGTAAGAGTTGAAATTCCCAAGATTGAAGTCCGGTTTGAGAATTTATCAATCAAAGGGGATGCATATGATGGAACCAGGGCCTTGCCAACAATAGTCAATGTTATATTGAATATAATAGAGGTATGTTCAACAAACAAAATGTTATTTTTATCAAAGGTCTTACAAATGAATGATGTATATATTTTGGTTAAAGAGTGAATAATATAAAACTTCGTATTAAAAATTCTCTTGACCAATTTCTATCCAACTTACCTATTTTAGTTATTTAAACATTACCCCAAGTGAAAAAGCAAATATAAGCTAGAGATAACATAGAAGTGAAAAAAATATGTAAATCAAATAAAATAGAAGAGAGAAGGAGTAAATCTCGCGAGTCTTTTAATTTGATGTTTAAATTTAAACCATCGATTTTAATTTAAAGGTGTATAAAAAGCTTATTGAAAATACAAAATGTAAAAAAAATTATTTATTGACTCACGATCTTATATATTTTTCCTGTTTGTGGCAAATAGGGAATTTTGGGTTATATGAAGATTTTGCAATATAAGAAAAGGGTTGTCAGGATTCTCAAAAATGTTAGTGGAATTGTGAAACCATCAAGGTACTTTATATATGGATAATTGATAATTTACTTGTATGCCTTCTAGTTATTTCTCTATTAATAAATTTTATTGTACTGTAAAAAAAAATTAATTAAATAGTTTATGAATGAACTATATCTTTAAAACAATTCAGTTAACTAAACTTAATTCAAAAATTAGTTTAACAATTTTAAAACTTTTTTAACTTAAATCAAGATTTTTCTCTTAGAAATTTTTTGAAATTTATTTTTCTCAAATGAAATATATAAAATATTGAATTTTGTTTCGAAAAAAATAAAAAATTATTTTAAACCATTTTTTCTTTGAAAAATTTTTAGAAAAAAATTGAAAATATTTTTTTCGTAGATATTTATCGATTTTCTTTTATATCTATTTGTCTCAAAACTTTTTTGAATTTTTGTTGTTGTAAAATAATTGAAATTTTTTACATCGAAAAATCTTTTTATTGAGAAATTTTTTCATTTATTTTTTTTAAAAAATTAATATTTTCATTTTGAAAGAATTACAATTTTTTTTTTGAAAAATTAATTTAAGATATATTTTAACTAAAAACATTTTTAAAATATTAAATTAATTTATATTTATAAATTAATTTCCAAGGGATTAGACTGCTAATTTCAAGTGATAGCCCTTCTTAGAGTCTCCAAATGTAGGCGAGCGTTATTCCACCAATGTTCGGTTTCATTAATTAGTATAAAAGTGCTCATATGTAGTTGTTGATCCTTTGGACATGTCACACCCCTGAAGAAGATCTTCTCAATATCCTGTAGATACACACTACTTTGCGCCATTGGGATCATAAGGTCCTTTCAATGATAGAGGGTTGACCTTGTAAAAACAAATTAGGAGACACATGAGACACAATGGATTGATTAAACAAACATGTTAAGTCTCCAAAATAATTTTTTTTAATAAATATCGACATAATCAAATAAACATCAATAAAAAAAAATAAACATCAATAAAAATCAAATTTTCAATTAAATTAAATTTAAGCTTTAAGGCATCATTTATTAGTCACTACATTTAATAAAAACAAAAATTTGATAAAACATTTTTAAATAAATCCACGGTGTTTAAGATCGTTCTAAACAAATAATAATAATAATAATAATAATAATAATAATAATAATAATAATAATAATAATAATAATAACCCAACTCCAATGTTACCCTATCAGAGTTGAAATCCCAAAAAAAAAATGATGTTAATACACCCCCACAATTCATAAAGTAAAAATGATTAAAAAAATGTATTTATTTGTTGCGATTAGGGGTGTGCATGGTTGGTTTTTTTTAAAAACCAAACCATATCCATTTTAAAACCAATATAAGGATTTGGATTTATAACCAAATCCATTATTTGGTTTAAAACCGGTTATAAAGTCAATTGTAAAATTGGTTATGGTTAAATAACCGGTTTATAATTAAGCAACCGGTTTTGAAAATTTTAATTTTAAAATCGACTTTTTTTTCAAAATCGGTTAAAGTTTAATTATTTTTTAAAAGATTATTTATTCATAATTTAAAAATCGATTATTTAAAATAATCGATTTTTTCGATAAATTTTTTTAAAATTTGTCTCATCAAATTTTTTGAGAAAAAATTCAATTTAAAATTTTTTTAAAAAAAAAAGTTTTTTTTTTGTTTTATTTTTTTCCGATATTTTTTCGAAAAAAATAAATTTTAAATTTTTTTCAACAAATAAAATCTCAAAATTAACAAAATATTCGTAATGGATAAAAACCGGATAAAAACCAAATCCAAATATAAAACATAAGTGGTTATCCAACCGGTTTATAAATAACTGGATTATAACCATATGTTTTAAACCGGATTTTTAAAACGGATTTGGATTCGGTTTTGAATTTGGGTCTTATAACCGGATTTTTTGCACAGCCCTAGTTGCGATCAACCTTTGACTTATTTGCATCTTGTGAAAATGGAATTTCGAGCACCTCGATAACACGTTAAAGGTACGAGAAGAATAATATAAATACGAGCATAACATTAGATACAAATTATTTACAATTAAATACAATACTATATCAATAGTTATGAAAATGGAATATTCACTTGGTAAACAGTTCATATGTTACATGGAACTAACCTACTCTAAAGTACTTGGTGAATAGATGGTGTTATGTTATTTATATGTGGGCCAACAATACATAATGATTAGTCTTGTCCTCGTACACTTTGTTGATAATCTTTAAGGTCATGTCCTCATACACCTAGTTGATAATCTTCAAATTAGAGGTGCACAATAGCTCCCGATCAACTTTAGGGAATTACCTCCAAGCCACATATTCCCTCTAAAGGACTTTCAAGGTATCGTTTCACGTGAACGCTTAAATGTGTTAACATCTACTGGATCAATAGATCGTTATATTTCTAGATATGAATGAAACATTGGGCGTGAGACTCTCACAATTGTCTTATCTCTCTTTTTTCTCTTTGCTTCATCAACTACTTAATTTTCAATTAATACGCAATCCAAGATTTGTCTCCCTTTTTTGAAAGAAAACTATGTTTAAGAAATTACATACCAATAACACACTTTAGGTTGCTTGCAACAAACTTTGCCAACACCTTAATCATACGTCCATTGGAGATATGAGCCTAAATTAAACAATTTCTATGAGATTTTTTTCTTCGAGATCAACGCAATAAATTGCCTCCTCTAAGACACAATTTGATTTGGCTAATCATAGAATAATTATTAGTCAACCCTTCATTAAAAATAATTTGGTTTACTCTTACACCAAAGCAACAAAATAACATGTAGCCATATAATGGGTTGGACCCTCCCTTATTTGTCTCACCGATCCTAACCTTAAAAAATTAGAGAAATGGGACAATTCACCAATGAATCTATTGATAACAAAAGAGAAAGATACAGAGGATGTGAATCCTCTCACACTAGAGCACTCTCTAGTTTACAAAGGTTAAGTCAAAATAAAAGCCTAAACTTTGAATGAAGGCTAGGAGTTTGGTTCTATTTATAAAATCATATGACCAACTTACAATTGAAATAACTAACCTAAGGCTAACTAATCCTAGCATCTAACATTTGGTGTCCATATTACAAAAACAAAGTAAAAAATGTCAAAAATAGTCATAGTGAGTCCAATCCTTCTATACATATAGAGAAAGTTTATAATTTAATGTTATCTTTTTATCATAATAAACGATAAATATTCACTCTTACGAATTTATTATTAATGAAGAATAGTTAAATAGTAATTACCTTTTTGGGCCAACCAATAACTTCAATATTACAACCATACAATGTTGGTCAGTTTCATAATAAAATATTGAACAAAATAACTGTTGGTAACAAATCGTTTGATATTGACAAACAAAGTTTGTTTTTTATGCCGCTACCTAAGTTACCACTCAATAAGTTATTTTAAATTGAAGTGTAGTAGTGGCTGATTAAAACTTCATGTGATTTTGTCTCATAAAAATTGTCTATACTTCCTATCATATATATATATATAATAGATTAAAGAATAACTAGGATCTATTTTTTGGGTCTCTTTTTCCAGAATGACTTTACTCTTGGGACCTCCAGGTTCAGGAAAAACCACCATGCTACAAGCGCTTGCAGGAAAAATGGACAAGGATCTAAGAGTTTGTCATCCTCTCCTAATTCTCTTTTAGAATTGATAAATACATTATATAAATGAATACTATCTCAATAGCCTTGAGTTTGTTCCTAACATTACCAATAATAATTAGTCAATAAATATCATTTTAGTACATGGTTAGATTAAGGATTTTAGGAATATTTTTGGATCTTCATGATGATCTTTAAAAATATTTGATTTTTATAGTAATCAACTTTAAAATAATATAATAGACATTAGTAATTGTGATGTGCTGAGAGTCTAAAATATTCTACACTATTGTGACCCATCCTAGCAATAAAATCCAAATTAATTATGATTTAAATAAGTTTTTGTTCTCTATAAATGTTCTACAAATTTACATATTTTGTTTTTAATTCCTCTAAATTTTTCTTTAAAAAATAGTCCAATAAAATAATTTAAATTAACAATTTTGGTCCCTACTTTGTAGCTAACTCAAATGTATCATTTGAAATTTTGAATGATTTTTTGTACACATATTTAGAAGCAAAAATTTAATTTTTTTTTTAATAAAATAATAATTAAATATAAATTTTTAAGCACTAAAAACTTAAAAAAGAAATTATATTTAATTTATCTTATATTAAAAAATAAATTTAATTTTTAGAGATACTTATAATGGTTTAAACATCCATACAAAATATCATTCAAATATTTTGACAATACACATAACTTAATTTAAAAATAAAGATCATAATTGTTAGTTAAAAAATTTGAAGCACCATGAAAAAAAAGTTTAAAAAGCATTAAAAAAAAGTTATATATTTATAAAAATTAAAAATATATTTAATCCGATAATTAATATTACACCACCAAAAAATCCAGTAAAACATAACTTTTGATATTTAAATCTAAAATTCTGAACAGGTATCGGGAAGAGTCACTTACAATGGTCTTGAATTGTCAGAATTTGTTCCCCAAAGAACATGTGCTTATATTAGTGAGCATGATGTTCACCATGGAGAAATGACAGTGAGAGAGACCTTGAACTTCTCCGGACGCTGCATGGGAGTTGGATCAAGGTATGATATGTTGGCAGAATTGTCAAGACGAGAAATAGCAACCGCTATCAAACCAGATCCTGAGATTGATGCTTTCATGAAAGCCACATCAATGGAAGGTCAAGAAACAAGTCTTCTTACAGATTATATTCTCAAGGTTTGGTTATGCCATTATTTTTGTTTAAAAGTTAATTCTCTTTTAATCTACATTCCATTTTCTTTCATCTAACTTGTTGAGATAATTCAATAGATTCTTGGGCTGGATATATGTTCTGATATTTTGGTTGGAGATGAGATGAGAAGGGGCATATCTGGTGGACAAAAAAAGCGTTTAACTACCGGTAAGTGTCAAGTATGTCATATGCTTCTTGCATTTCATGTGTGTCTATCATACGAAGTTTTCTGCTAAAACTTGTGTTTCTGCATTAAAAGTATCAGTTGTAGTCTCCTGGAACTTGTATCTGCAATAGAATGGCAATATTACATTGAATCTTTACAGATCTTTCAATTATCATAAATTTTATATTGATTCATATAAACTTAATGCAGGTGAGATGTTGGTGGGACCTGCAAAAGCCCTCTTTATGGATGGAATTTCAACTGGTTTGGATAGTTCTACCACCTTTCAAATTGTCAGGTTTATGAGGCAAATGGTTCATATAATGGATTTCACTATGATAATCTCACTTTTGCAACCTGCACCAGAAACATATAACCTTTTTGATGACATAATATTACTTTCTGAAGGTGAGATTGTCTATCAAGGTCCCCGTGAGAGTGTTCTAGATTTTTTCCAAACTGTGGGCTTTGAGTGCCCAGAAAGGAAAGGAATTGCAGACTTTTTACAAGAGGTAACTTCTAGAAAGGATCAAGAGCAATACTGGTTCAAAAGGGACATACCTTATCAATATGTTGGTGTGCCTGATTTTGTAGACCACTTCAACAATTACAACATTGGTAAACAACTTCATGAAGAAATGAAAGTTCCATTTGATTCTAATAAAGCTCACCATACTGCATTAGTGAAGGACAAGTATGGAATATCTAAATGGGAACTCTTCAAGGCATGCTTTTCAAGAGAATGGCTATTAATGAAGCGTAGCTATTTTGTGTATATATTTAAGACTTTTCAGATTACTGTCATGTCTATAATAACCATGACAGTATTCTTTAGAACAGAAATGAAGCACTCTAAAATTGAAGATGGAGGAAAATATTATGGTGCACTGTTTTTCAGTCTTATCAATGTTATGTTCAATGGAGCAACAGAGATTGCAATGACTGTTAATAGACTTCCTGTTTTCTTCAAGCAAAGAGATTTACTATTTTATCCAGCATGGGCTTTTGCATTGCCCATTTGGGTCCTCAGAGTTCCTATATCTCTATTGGAATCAGGATTATGGATCATCCTCACTTATTATACTATTGGTTTTGCTCCAGCAGCTAGTAGGTATGATAATACATTGAATTAGTTTCATATTGACTTGCAATATTTTTTGAATAATGTGTCTAAAAGCTTTATTGCAGGTTTTTCCGTCAACTATTGGCATTCTTCTGTGTGAATCAAATGGCTCTATCCCTTTTTCGCTTCATTGCTGCAGTTGGAAGGACAAGAGTTGTGGCTAACACACTTGCTTCCTTAACAATTTTAATTGTATTTGTCCTAAGTGGATTTACTGTTTCAAGAGGTAAGTAAAAATTTCACTTTATACCATTTATACAATTTTCTAAAACAAATATTTTAATATTAAATGTGATTTCTCCTAATTTTTTATTGTAATTGATTATGTTTAATTTATCACTGCAACATTCTCTCCTCCATATTTAGATGACATTGAACCATGGATGATATGGTGCTACTATGCTTCACCTATGATGTATGGACAAACTGCCATAAGCATAAATGAATTCCTAGACAGAAGATGGAGTTCTGTAAGATCTTATACTTGTTTTCATCCTACATATTATTAGAGATGTAAAATTATTTATTAGTTACTTCGGTTAGAAATTAGTTTTTCTAATATAGCTATATAATCTTTATTATATCTATTATATTAATCATCTTTTATTTTGGTTAATACAAAAATTATCTCTATTTTTCTATCTTTCATGTTTAATTGCTGATGTTTTACTTTTCACAGCCTAACAATGATTCCAGAATTGATGAACCAACAGTTGGGAAGGCTTTTCTTAAAGCCAGAGGAATATTTACAGAAGACTTGTGGTACTGGATATCTATTGGTGCTCTTATAGGATTTTCTCTATTGTTCAATGTTTGTTTCATTCTCGCTCTAACTTACTTGGACCGTAAGTTTTTAATCCTAATCTATTATTTATTAAATTGTTACAAAATCTTTCTAACTAAATTAAAAGCGAGTAGGATAAAGTAACATTAGAAAGATACTTATTATATAACCACATCAAGAAAATCAAAGGCACTAATATTGCTGAATGGAAGAACGAGGTCGTTTGAAAAATTCTTCATAAAAAAAATCACTCTGATATCACTTTGAAATTTTTGCAGCATTCAGAAGCAATAAATCTATCATTATGGAACATGAAGACAATAGTAAAAGCACAACGACATCTTCCTCAGTCGAGAAAACAACAGGAGAATTGACAGAGAAAAATTCAACTTCAAATTCTCAATGGTTTGAAGGTAACATTAAAATAACTTAAAGGATTGCCAGAACAATTTTGTCTACATCATAAAAGAAACTACCATCGTTGAAATAATAGAAAAGGAATCATTAATATGATAGTCAAAAGATATGCGACTACTATTCTAAATTAAGTTTTACGTTAACCAGAATGAGTAGCATCTATCTATTATATATATTCAAAAAGCGCCACCTGCGGACCTCTCTTCCTTTCTCTCCTCTCAATCAATACTCAATCTCCTTTAATTCTATTCTATTTTACCTCTTTCTTCCACAATTTCTTTCATACCTCCAAAATCTTTTTGATAATATTATTTTATAATAAATTTATAAAATCTATTTGATAATATTATTTTATAATAAACTTATAAATTATAAAATTATTTTACAATTATTTATAATATATATATATATATTTAAAATAGACCCCCTATAAATTATCAAATTATTTTATAATAAATTTATAAATTATTTTATAATATTATTAGTCATTTATCAATGGTAATAATTTATATTATTAATCATTAAATTCAATAAAAAAACCGACTAATCACTCTTAAATTTTGAATTAAATGTTCTTTATCTAATATTATTATTTTATAATTATTTATAATATATTTATAAATTATAAATTATTTTTTGATTTGATAATAATTTATAATTTATAT